>CAUYRT010026525.1:0-11598 GCA_963574885.1 Lepilemur ruficaudatus
CCATCCATCTGTTCACAAATGCGTAGTGAGTCGCCACGGGCCAGGTACCGCTTTAGCGGACGGAGATTCAGAGTGAGCAGGCAGACAGTACCTGTTCTGTTGCTGATTTTCCAATGGCCTGAGGCAGACCCGTAAGCAAAGACAGACACGGGTGGAGAGGCAGGAAAGGGGCAGGGGAGGCGGGAGGGACGGGCGGGGATGTGGACTCACCCTGAGTGCCCTGGGGCTGCCCGAACGAGTGCCACAGCCTAGACGCTTTAGCAGCAGAGTTGTCTTCTCACAGCTCTGGAGGCTGGACGTTTGAGATCCAGGTGTCAGCAGGGGTGGCTGCTCTCCCTCCTTGGCTTGCAGACAGCCACCTTCTCACTGTGTCCTCACGTGGTTGTCCCTCTATGCATGTGATACAGGGGGTCCCTCTGTGTGTCCAGGTCTCTTCTTATGAGGATGCTGGTCAGACCAGATCAGGACCCACCCTCATGGCCTCATCTTAACTTACCTCTTAAAAGGTCCTGTCTTCAAACGCAGTCATAGCCCCAGGTACAGGGCTCAGGGCTTCAGTGCATGAATTTTGGGGGGCACAATTCAGCCAGTGACACCACTGAAGACGTTAAGCAGGGACTGCCGGATCTAATTCCCTTTAGCATTGACTCCAGCTGTTCCTTGAAGCCAGGGCTGTGGGTGGAGAAGCAGGAAGGGTCAGCCGGGAGGTTGTCCCAAAGCCAGGAAGGATGGGGAGGGGCAGGTCCCCGTAGGTTTTGGACTCGGAGCCTCAGACTTGCTGACACAGTCAATGTGGAGGGTGAGGGGATGGTGGGCGCAGGAAGTGTCCCTGTCCGCTAACTGAGAACTGATGGGAGAGAGGTCGGCGTGATGGGGAGACCTAGAGTCCTGTCTGAGGTGTGTTCAGTGTAAGGTGCATATCATGACGCAGGTGGAGAGGCCAGTTGGGCAGCTTCAGGGAGGAGGTCGGGGCACGATATTGGGATTCCTCAACCAAAAAAGGTACGTAAAGTTGTGGGACTCGCTAAGTTTGTCTGGAGAGAGGCTATAAATGAGGACAGAGAGAGGACTCTGAATGGAAAATTGGGGCCCAGCAAGACAGAAACGGCTGGTGGGGGAGAATCTGGCAAGGGAATCGGTGAGGTGGGCCAGGCTGGGAGAGCTGGGGTGACGGCCGCGGCGCCCACACTAGGGACGAGTCTCGGCAGGGCCACTCTTTGTGGGGCTGAGGACAGGGCCTGGTCACAGGGTCTTTTGGAGGGGGTGGGACTTCAGGCAGCGGAGGCCGGGTGCCCTCTAGTTCTCCTGCCTCTCTGCCCCCTGCCGACCCCCGGTGTGGGGAGCATGTGCACGCAGCCTGGGCAGCCGCGGGCGAGGTGGACGGCGAGGGCCCGGGCTGGCGCAGTCTCAGCCCCAGCGGTGTCCGCAACTTAGGTTGCCTCCTGCGTCCAAATTCCAAGAGAGCCCGGGAGACAGGTCGAAAGAAGCGTAAGTTGGGTCCAGCGCAGGCTTGAAATTTCCCAGTTTCTGCCTGGGCGTGTGTGTCCCAGGCTCCACGAGGAAATGACAGTTTACTGACTGTTCTGAGACAGCACAGGGATCGAGTCCCTCATCAAGGCAGCGGGGCGTGTGCATGGGCCCTGTCTGCTGTCCCCATCTGAGGAGCTGGAAAGGTCACTGAGACCAGGCGCCCCGACAAGGCGCCTGTTCCTAGGGGCCAGCGTGGCGTGCTCTTTCCCGGTCTGCAAGGGGGCGGGGAGAGAGAGAGGACAGAGAGGGAGGAGAACTTTTGCAAACATCAAATGTGAAACCATCTGAAGGATTTATAAAACTCGATGGTGCATATTTTGTGATTTCCTATTAGGGGCCTGGCCTGGGTGGCAGCTCCCAGCCAGAGACACAGCACCTTGGTTCCTCTTAGACATCCGGGAGGTGGATGTTTTGTTACTGCAGTGAGATTCGTGAATTGCTGCCTCTGTCACTCCATTCAGGATGCGGCCAGTGTCTGTGTGACAGTTCACCCACACTCGGATTCTCTCCTTGCCGTGAGGGGCCGTGAGGTCATACACCTGTCACCCCGGGGATATCTGCTGGAAAAAGAGTTGGAGACATGAGTATCTAGGTGTTACTTGGTCACCTCTGTACTTTAAAATACAGCCACTAAACAATGTGAAATACCCCTCTGAATTTGCCTGATTTATTTCATATTAATACTATTTTATCCTAGTTAATGCCTATAGCTCACATGTCCTGGCTTTACCAGCCTGCGAGGGAAAAACATGGTTACCCAGGTCAACGCCCAAATCTTGGTCCTCCGGGGCCGCGTTCCAAGCGCCTGCCTGCGACCTCTCCCCACGCCCGTTCTCCTGTAGCTGTTCCTTGGCGCCCTGCGATAAAACGCTATTCTGTGCTGTGTTTAAAAATCCATCTGTGAGAGATATTTACTTCTTTTTACTTGCATAGAACTCAGGCAGGAAAGAGTGCTTTTAAATCATGCTCCTAAAGTAGTAGCAGTGCAGTTTTGACATGGTAATCGGTTAATTACAATTAAATGAAATAATTGAGGTCATCATAAGTGGGTTAATTATTTTTTGTTAAGGAGGCAATTTACTCTCTTATGACAAGCGTGATTTAAAATTTAATAAACACAGTTCTTTACAACAAATTTTCAGAGACATGTATGTTATGTTTCTATAACACACATGTAAATTAAGGTTACAAGTCAATACTTCTTAGAATTATTGGAATAAATCTTTCAATATGAAAAGAAAGATTTTTGTTCTTTACAGCAGGGAGATCCGCACAGCAGCTCAGCTGCGTGGTAACAAAATGGAGCATTTAGTTTGAATTGTACGGCAACGGGGATGTACACGCTTTCCAACCTATTCTTTTATCTTTTCCACCCACCAAAGGCCTTATATCCCCAGGGCCAAGCCCTTCACACAAGGCTTCTCATGAAATCCCATTGGCACAACCCATTAATGCAAACATTATTTTAGCCAAAGTTGAATCAGATAATTTGAGACCCAGAGGAAAGGCACTTACAATCTGAGGCTGAGGTAGAGGAAAAAAATCTGGGAAACCTTTAAGGAGAAAGGGGCATTTGAGTGGGGTTCTGCAGGATGATTAGGAGTTGGTGAGGCATGGAGGGTTGGGGGGGCCATTTGCATGTAAAAGTCACAGCACATGGAGAGATCCACAGTGCGCTCACAGTTTAGGACCAAGTAAAGAGAAGACGAGTTTTTATTCAACTGTATGTACATGTACTCTAGAGAAAAGGAAAAGGTACGTACAGAGAGCTCACAGAACCACACTTCAACATAGTCGTGGAAAGAAAGGTGCACTGAACACTACTCCGACATGCCTCCTTTGCCTCAGATCTGCAAAAGTTCAAAAGCTGGACACTGCACTCTGGGTGAAACAGGCGTTCTTGTACATCGCCCGTGGGAAAAAACGTGGACAGACTCTTGCAGATCATTTGCATCATCGAGCAAAACCACAGATGCCTTTGCCCTTGGACCCAGAAATGCCGTTTCTAATAATTTACCCTGAAGACACACATTCACAAATACAGCAATGCAGGATTATTCCTTGCGACATTGCTTGCACAGCCAGTTGTTGGAAACAGCCCAAATGGTACGCACAGGAGACTGGTCGACTAAACTACGGAATATCCACACAACGGAGCACTGCCAGCCCCCAAACAAGGAGGTTCTCTATAAGATACCACTGGGTAATTCCAGATTTACTCTTAAGTTTTCCCCTAAAAGACTGCATATAAAGCATAGTATGTACATAACATGTACATATAGACTGACACTCAAACAGCATGGGTTTGACCTGCGTGGGTCCCCTTACACGCGCAGATGGAAAATGCAGAGTTTGAGGGGTGTGAAACCTGCCTCTAGGAGGGCCGGCTTCCCGCTGGCGGATTCCGCAGGCTCCACTGCGAGACTTGAGCGTGGGCAGGTTTTGTTACACGGGGGTGTCAGGAACCAGTCCCCCAAATATGCCAAGGGACAACTGTATACGCGTTTACACGTGATGCTACCTTTTGTGTAAGAAGTGAGGGGAAGTAAAAAACATATTCATGTGTTTGCTTATTTTGTAAAAAACAATAAAATAAATAGGAAGGCACCACGCAGATGGGCTTCCTCAGAAGTGAGTGAAAACCGCCTTCTGCAGGGAGTGGTAGCGCTGGGTGGATAAGGTAAGGATGGGGTAAGACTGCTCAGAGCATGCTTTTAAAACTACGTCTCTGCTTCGAACGGTGTGTGCATGAGCTCAAACCCAGGCACTCCCAGCGCTGTTCGCTGCAGGGGTTTCGGAGGACAGCCCCCTGACAGTCGTGGGCAAACCCGCACTCGGATCTCGGTTGTAGGCCACGGTCCCCACTAACAGGAGCCAAGGAGGGTCCTTGGAGTCGTGGCTGACTCCAGGCAAAGTATACGATGAGCTTGAAGTGTTTTGTTCTTCCAGAAAGCAAGGACGTGTCCAGTGTGCGCGGGATCAGGTGGACAGGACACGTGCTTTGGTTTGAAGAGGTTCCCATTTTGAGGCCAAATTTTGAAACATTGTGCACTCCAAAAAACAATCATGGCATTGGGTTACAAAACCTTTAATGAAAACATTGATGAATCTATTGTGACAAAGCAATGATAGAATTTAAAAATCCCTATTCCAGGGGAGAAGTTTGAATGGACAGCAAAACCTCCTCGAGGGAAGTTGCTGGGGACGGGGGCTGCCGTGGGGCCTCAGAGCAGCGCATCACGGGTCACTGATGACGGGGAAGTGGACGGGGGGCTTTCTACGGTGAGGCCTGGCAGCCGCCACCCTAATCAACCGGTCAAACACAGCGTCAGCAGCAATGTTGCTCCCGACGTGCCACAGAGGAAAACGCACGGCGTCGCCGACGGAGGTTCTCGTCCAGGTTTCATCCGATTTCAACGCGAGGAAACAGAACGCAGGCTGTGGAGGGCGTGGAGTGCAGCGGAGAGGCGGGGGAGGGAGGGAGCTCCCCGTCAGAAACCGGAGGGACAGCGACAAACGTGGCGTCACCGATCCGTGATTTGATCCTGGGTTTCTCTTTGCAAAGACGTTTTGGAGATAACGGTAGGAATCTGAACGTAAACTGTGCATTGTACGATATCACGGCGATTTTGAATTTCTCGTGCATGACAGTGTCATTGCGGTCATGGAGTATCTCCTGGCCCTAAAGAGAAACATGCTGAAATACTCAGAGGCGAAGTGTCAAGATGTTTGCAAATTACTTTCAAGTGGTTCAGCCAAAAAAAAAAAAATTCAGAAAGATAAAAGAAATATCGCAAACATGTAACAACTGGTGAACAAAAGGGAAGCACATAGGCGTCCATTGTACTGGTCTCTGAACCTCTTTAAAATAAACCACTGGAGGAAAAGATGTTTGCACGTCGACTCTCGGCAGGTATCAGTGGGGTCACGGTAACCAGCTGATCGGTTTTAAATTTCATCTCCGTGTGTGGTTCTGCCCTGGTCTTTTGTGGTTCGTGGAGCATGTGTGTGTGTGTGTGTGTGTTTGCGCACCCACACGAGCATGCGTGTGTTTCTTTCTTGCTTGGTCATGTGGACCTGCGTCCCCATCTGACTGCCGGGGAGTGTTCCGTGTCTAACATCATCACTGCCAGACTGAGCCGCCTGGAGTAATCCTGAATTTTGTGGCCGGGAGGTATCACCGGCTCTTGGCAATGTCTTCACATTTAGTGCTTTAATCACGGTGCTAACGGGAGGGACAGGAAAAGGAGGAATGTCACTTTTTGGCATTCAGGTCTGATTTGTGACTTTCATTAGAGGCTGTTACCATGAAATATATGCTTTCTCTCTTCTGAAAGGCTGACACACCTAATCCCATCTCTGTACAAAAATCAGGATGAGCCTTCTCTGCTTGAATCACGGTTTCAGGTGACCACAGCGTCGGCTGGGGAAATCTCGAGTCTGCGTTTGGGGCGTGGACCTGGGCGTGTCAGCGGGTGGGGCTCAGAGCCTCGCTGTCGCTCCAAACAAGTCTCCTGTCTGAGAAGGGCGGCGTATGAGTGTGTAAGAAATTTAAAAGTTTGCTTTTTCCAACTTGACCACTTGATAATAACATCCTGAGAGATAGTTTGACCCCAATTTTTGAATACTTTCCGTGGAGTAACACGTACCAGAAGTACTATTTAAAACATCCTGTAATAAGACTGATTTGCTCTGCATTTACTTACCATATATTTTTCTCAGAGAGCCAGCAATGGGGCAGGTGCTGCTACCATCTTCCAGTTGGGAAGCATCTTTAAGGAAATACTCCAGGTGTGCTCATGAAACATAGACCCTCCAGGATCCTGGGACGTGGTCTCCGTGGTTAGGAGGGCACCACTGTGAACAGGGCAGGATTTGGTTTATATAAGGTTGCAGGACGATTCTTACCTTACGCTTCAAATCTCAGTTAAAGTGCTTCAGTCCTCTGCCATCCACATTCATGTTTTCAAGGTTAAGGTGTAGCTTTTGGACTTTTTTATTTTTGTCATCTTCAGAAGAGGAATCAATACCAACAGCATTATTTTTTTCAGAAACTATTAATAATTGCCGCGTAGAGACAAGTCACACAGCTAGTGCCTGCATGAGCGACACTTTGGTTTGAGTTCCCTCCTGTTATTGGTAGAATGAATGAGCCCAGACGAGTAACTAAGGAACGGTGGGCAACTCTCCTCACCAGGGCTCAAAAGTTCCCGGTCGTTCCCTGCACCCTCAACCAGCACCAGCAATTCTTCCGGAACGTCTCCTTCTGTGGACTCTTCCTCTCCGGTGACATCATGGCTCACACGTTGCAGGCCCGAGTTCCTCCCAGGAACGCTGAGCCCACTGCTGATGGCCTGTGTCTCGGGCAGAAGAGACGGGGCTGAGAGGACCAAGCCAGAGCCAGCTCGGCGGGGTCTTCCCTTTGCACACTGGCCGTTTCCTAAATTAGTTGGTGTCTGTAGGTCTTAAGTTACAGGCCAGATGATATGATTTTGGTAAAGCGTATTAGTTTTAATTAATTAACTAATTAATTAGTTTTAATTAAACAGCATTTGAATTGTGAGGGTATTGATGTGTTCTAGCAGGTATAAATCACAGTAGGGTAGAAAGCTGTCACAGACTGTTCCAGTGTCTCAGTGGCTTGGTGAGATAAATGCTCCCGTCACATCGGTGACAGCGCAGGGCGAGTGCAGGGATCGGAGGCTTAGAGCCTGGCAGGCCCCCTGGGTCCCCACATCAGGGAAATGAAAGAGATGAAAAATGTTCTGGACCATGTGGAAGGGTGACTGTAGAATGAATCTTGAATTCATGTTTCATGCCCATAAAAATTGATTTTTGATCGTTGTTTCTTTAATAGGTCATGCACAAGACATAGAACTTCCCTTTTGTTCTCTGTCTTACCATTGAATACCATTTTCCATTTGAAACTCTTCTACCCGTAAAGGATTCATGAGAAAGTGTTGACACACGTTGCCAAGATATTTTCTTTTAGCGTCGATGGGTAACAATGAGCAATTTAAAAGAAACGTATGTGTCTCTGCTCTACTGTGCATTAAAATCAAAAAGCTCATATGATTTTTAAATTAGATTTTAAAAATATTTTGTCTTTGTTCTTTACTGGTTAATATAGCCAACATTTAAAATGGTTCTTAATTATGATTGGTTTAATGGGCAATCATTTTTGGAAACATAGCGTCATCTGTGTGATATTCTAATAAGATGACCCTATGCGGTAAAAATTTTAGGCATAAAACTATACATACCTTTGAAAAACATTACGGGTATTTTATGTTTATAATTGCAAAGTCTATACACACCAATAACATGGAGTTAATCAGTAGCAA
Source organism: Lepilemur ruficaudatus (assembly GCA_963574885.1). Lineage (NCBI taxonomy): Eukaryota > Metazoa > Chordata > Mammalia > Primates > Lepilemuridae > Lepilemur > Lepilemur ruficaudatus. Next base: position 7,875 of record CAUYRT010026525.1, read on the forward strand.
TCAACCAATCGGTAAACACTTATTTAGAGCTTGCTGTGCGCCAGACACCGTTAAATGGCTGAGGCATGAGACAACCTTCCTAAACATCCAGCATGCTGCAGAAAGGCAAAGTAAAAATCCAGTCTGTCTCCAATATTATGGCTCCATATGTATCCTGTATTCAATTATAATTTTAACATACTTCCTTTATTAAAAAACAATGGTGCCCAAAGAGTCTTCTTTACAGCGAAAGTAAACGTTCCTATATTATATGTGGTGGGTTGACTTGTGTCCTCCAAGAAGATACATTGGAGTCCTCACTGCCAGTACCTGTAAGTGTGACCCTCTTTGGAAATGGGGTGTTTACAGAAGGAAGCGGGTTAGGAGGAGATCGTTAGCGTGGCCCCAGTCCAACATTACCGGTGTCACAGGGCACAGATGCGGTTGCGTGGGGAAGAAACCATGTGACGTGGGGAAAGAGATGGGAACTCAGCTACAAGCCCAAGTTCACCGAGGATCCCCAGAAACCGGAAGGGTCCTCCCCGCCCAGCCTCAGAGGGACGTGGCCCTGCAGACGCCTTGGTTTCCGACATCTAGCATCCAGAAATATAGGACAGTAAGCTCTGTTGTCTTAAACTACCAGAGGCGCTCTGTCACGGCATCCCCAGGAAACGAAGGCAGTATATTATAAACGAACTCGGGGAACATTATGCAACACAGAATTCCTTTTAATCTTATTAAAGTTAGGCATAATCAAATCTGCCTTTTAAACCAAATCAGTGCATAGGGTTGGCTGGTTCTAGAGCGTTCCCCGTGGTGGCAGCCCCCTGAGGTTCAGTCCGAGGAGTGGGCGGCTTTCTGCAGAGACCTGAGCCCGGTTCCTCCCACTTCACCCGGCCAGCGTGCCATTCCCACCTGTGACGTGCAGACGCTGTAGACCTGTCTCCTCAGGGTGCAATAGGGGGACATTATAAAACACGTGGAAGACATCTGGATGCTTCTCTGAGGAGCCGGGGTCGGGGTCAGGTGAGGAGCAGGTGCCTCTCAACCCCTCATCCCCAAACAAAATCGGGGGACACAGATGCACGAGGGCCTCGTGACTTAGTTTGGGTTGTTTGAATCATGTGAAATGAAAACCTATGCGTCTTTTTTTGCTTTGAATTGTCTTAAAATTATGTTCAGTTAGAGATGGAGAGTTTCTGACTTTCGCAGGAAGTCCTCCTGGTGCAGTTGAGCTGGGAGTGGGCTCGCTGTGGTTTACGACCCAGCGCGTGTCCCCTGGCGTCCTTCTCGGTGAGGTAGCTGTGAAGCTCCAAGACGGGACATGTGTGAAGCTGTGAAACAGATCTGCTCACGAGGTCACTTGAAAACTTTCAAATAAGTAGGGTTTTTTTTAATGTTTTAAGCTTTGAGCTTAAAATTATTCATGAGGCAAGCTCCTCGGAGCCTTCCGCTATTCACAGCCCAGCGGGGAGGGAGGCGGCCAGATGTCCCACCCGGACACCGCGTCGGGGGCGTCCATGGCGTTAAATGCCAGGCAAGACAACCGCGGGCGCTGAAGGGCTTTGAGAGAGTCTAGCAGGACGTCCCTCCACCCGGAGGACCTGCGAGCCTCTCTGAGGACATGATGTGTAAGCCGAGAGTTGAAAGGGGGCGCGGGGTCTGCGGGTGGGGATTCGGGGGCTGTGGGTGGGAGGCGGGGCCGGCGGGGGCTGCCGGCATCTGTGAGGCCGGGACGCTGGCTGTCACCCGACCGTGTTCCAAGGTGAGACGATGATGACAAGGTTTCATAAGAACTCCCGTCTCCTCATTTCACAATCTGCAGTGCCCTTGGTAACGACTGTTCAGCTTCGTAATTAAGGTCTCGAGGACGTGCCACAGTGTCCCCGCGTGACTCTGAGTCACTAGAGAAAGAATGCGTTGTGTTCAGTGTAATTTTCTTGTTAAGTGAATTTTCATCGTTGAGAGCTGCTATCACGGGAATCGTGTGTGTGATAACTTGATTAAGAAGAACAGGTGGTTAACCAGGACTTTCTGTTCCTTGACCAGGCAACGGCGGCGGCAGAAACCAGGCTGCACTTAGATTTGCAAAAATGCTGTTTTGGACTTATTTTAAAAGGCCAAAGGATGCCTTCCTTTGATCAAAAGATTAAAAAGAATTCTTATGCATATAAAACATTTTTTTAGAAATTAGCTAATATTGATTCTAGCATTTTAAGAGTGCTGCACTTTTAAGGTGCTGCACTTTAAGTACCCATAGTACTGACGTCAGGGGTTCGGTTTTGATAGTTGGGCAGTAACCGGCGGCTGCTCCTCAACCCAGACACATCCTGAACCCTGGCGGTGCTACCCGCCCCCCCGGCTCCACCTAACACACGCAGAACAGGAGCATCAGGAAACGTCCGCACCGTCTCTCTTCACCTGCGGCATGAACGACGGCTCCCCAGACACGGGCAGGTGTTCTGTCGCGTGGGCCGCGCAGCCACGGAAGCTGCCTGCCCCAGCACGAGCCCTCCTCCGGCCACACGCGCAGGCGTGTTCTATGCGTGGACAGAGGAGTGGACGCTGGCTACCCCAGGAGAGGCCTGGCCCCACCAACGGCAGGGCAGCAGCTACACATGGGCAGGGCTAAGAACTGCCCCTCCCACGTGGGCACCGAGGGCTGTGGCTATCCGTGGTCTCGCGACGATAGTATTTAGAAGCGGTGCTCACTCAGGGGCCCTCCACGAGCCAGCCACGGCGGCGGGGTCCTCAACGCGATCCTCCCGCGTCAGTTTTGTATTTGTGCCACACACAGTCTGAGGCCCCCCCCAGGAGCCACGTTCCTCCTGCTCGTGGTCACACTGTCTTGTCTAAGCACAACTGGTTGATTTTGCAACCACTTCTAGGCGCGTTTAGAAGTTTGTTTGGAACACGAGCGGATGGAAATCCCACGGGCCACATGGGCCGGGCCATGGACCCGTCTCTGAATGAGAAGAGGCCCCAAGCTCTGAGGGCACAGTCGGTCCTTGCTATTCACGGCAGCTCCTTTCCATGAAGTTGCCACAAAAGCCAAATCCGTGAATGTGAGCCACTGCCCCTGGGGGGACACACAGGTTGACTCCTGAGAGCTGCCACAACACGGCCACCCGCCAGTCAACACGTAACCTTGTTTGTGTGTGTTCTGCTCAAACACGCCGCGGCCGACACACCACAGCGCGTGCCTGCGTGGACCTTCTCCCGCGTGTTTTCTCTGCGAGGGTCGTCGCGGCCTCTGGCGCTTACCGTCTCCACGCAGCATCGCGGCACCGTCTCTGGGACCACTGTGAAAAGTGGAACCAGCAGCAAAAAGCATGAAGAGTTGAAAACCACGGCTCTACCCAGGCAGTGGAAAGGACGCCCGTTCACGGGACGAGCGAAAGCAAGACGGCAGCGCCCCGCCTCGCCCGCTGTCCGCGGGGAACGCAGTCCGGAGACTCAGATTTTGTCCCCTGTGTCTCTCTGCGAATGGCCTGACAGCTCGGCCAGCACTCGGGCTGGGCTTGCAAACAAACCTCAGCGAGTAGGTGAGTCTGCAAACACGGAGTTCACTGACAACGAGGGTCAGGTGCATCTCGCTAAGCCGCTACCTCCTCGTACTGACGACTGAGTCCCTACGTATGTGCGTTTGGGGAGGCCCGTCCGGGTGGAAGATTAGGAGGCAGACTAAGTTATAACAACAGGATGAGCAGGACAGCAATCTGGAAACACAGCGTAGACGACATTC
>CAUYRT010026528.1:0-18248 GCA_963574885.1 Lepilemur ruficaudatus
CTCACACTGCCTTAGAAACAAATTAAGGTGCTCAGCGTAATTCTCTTTTCATGTAGAGTATTCAAATTCCTTTCTTGAATATGCTGTGAAGAAAGCATCTTTTCCCATCTTGCCAAATGTTAGTACAGAATAAAAGAAGAAACATCTGTTGGGGTACACTAGATTTATCTCAGGTCCTGATGAATGGGCTTTCCTTAAAGAAGATTTTCTCAAAGCAATGAACATGTCATAAGGCCAAGAAATGGTGAAAAACATGAAGCACCTAATACCAGATACACCTAGATTCTGAAAAAGACTCTGCCTTCTAACACGGATTGCTCGTTGTTATACATAATTAACCTAGTCTTGGGGAAACCATTCACTTACCTTACCGATTTCTCTTTTACAGAGTTCTTTAATATCCGTTACCTTATTTAATATTTATAATAACCACAAAGAAATTTTTATCCACATTTCATAAATGAAGATATTCATTTTCAGTGGCATAGAATAATTGGCCCAAGAAAACACAACTAGTAACTGGTGGTACAGGAATTCATATTCTAGAAGGTTGTTTGTCTTTGAATTCAGCATCTCCCGACCCCAAATGATGTGAGTTGTTTTCAAACCATCTCATAGCACATTACAATTCTGAAAAGTGTCTCAGGGACCAGTAAGAGGAGGGAAAGGAAGGAAAACAAAAACAAAAACAAACAATAAAAAAAACCCAGGCCTGCCTCTACTACCTCTGAGCTTTTTATTTCAGTTTCAACCATAGCACATTGTACTGATTGTCTTAGGGATCCTCATAAAGTTTTATTTAAAAAAAAAAGGTTGAAACCATCGTACCATAGCATGCTGCCACCAATAATTTCTTAACAGCTGTGATCTCATAATATACATTTCTCAGGCCTACTACAATATGATCATGCCCTGGCCTATTCGCAGGACTTTTAGAAAATGATCAGAAGCCTTGGGCTCTACTGACCCAGGACAGAGGCTCCCTTCATCTCAGCTGCCAGGGGCTCCAGGAAAACCATTGCCCCAGCATTTTCACAAACGTGTCTATTTTTCACAAAAAACAATCCAATTATTGGCAATACCTGAGTCATTTCTTCTGGGGCCGGGTGTGCCTGAAAATTCTCCGTAAAGGGATGTGACTTCTTCTCCAAATACTGTTTGGCATTTCTCTAGCATAAATTGAAAGAGCAGCATGACCTATACAAAGAGAGACAAACATCAGGTGCTAGTTCTCATATAACATGTCTATAAACCCCATTTCATATCTAGATATATGATATCTTCAAATATGACATTAACTGCCAGGCACTACAGGAGTGAAGTTTTGAAGTAACTACTGTATTATTACCACTGCCACATTTTGAGATGAGGACACTGTGGGTCAGTGTCACTGAATTTGCCCAGGATCATGCACCTGGCAAGTGGTGGGGCTGAGAATTGCACCTTGGCTTGCCTAACTCCAGCATCCTTTTTGTTTGTTTTGCCTCATTTAAATTTTACAATCATATAACCTGCTTTCTTATCACCCTGTGGTTTAAGTTAGTCATACTGTTTAACCTCTTTAAAGTGAAAAGAGAAGTAAATCAATTGTTATCACTTTTCTTCTTGACAATTCAATTTTGTGTAGTCTACCTTGATAGAATAAAATACCTCATGGTTAGTAAACTCTAATTTAGAAGTATATCTAAGCTATTTAAGAAACTGTCTATCAGAGTTAATACCTCCAATCTCATTTTCAAAAGGATGATGCAGTCCCCTAGGGCAGAAAACATACATTACCTTTCTTGCCAATTTATTTTCTGCTTCTGGGCCGTAGGAAGTAGCAGGCCAAAGAATCGTGGGAGCCACACATGCTGCCAGGTTCCATGAATTCATCTGATTCGATGCAGATTTTTTCTCAATATTGTATAGTAAGGCAAATAGATAGTTTAAGAGCACAACATTTGCCCTTGGAAGCTTGTCTAAGAGCCTAAAGACAGAAAAATGCATTCTTTACGCAAGACTTTTTTTTAAACTTGTAAAGACAGGCAACTCTAACTTTGCATGACAAAGACAGCAAATCAAGAACCCAACTCAGACACACAAGCTTCACTTAACGTGTACCGAGCAAAATGAGGATGCCTGAAGAGGAGAAAATAAGCACTTGGGATTTATTTTTTTTGTATACTTCTATACTGTCTTCACAATCCAATGAAAATGTGAAAGAATGCAAAAAAAGTACCACTAAAAACTAAAAACCTTTCCAAATTATTTCCCTGACACTAGTAGAATGTGTTTAAACTTATGCAAACCCTGTAACAATTCAGAATAATGTCAACCAATACCCACAAAAACTTTTCTGATAAAATTAAACAGCAATTAAACTGTAAAGTTCTCCTTTATTTCCACATAGCCACTCAGGAATGTTGTCTCTTGGTGAGAACCCAGACCCCAGCTACAAAGACTTTCAGGTCCATTATGACAGTTTATGCTCTGCCCCTCCATCTCCTAAGGTTGCTTTTGTCTGAAAACTTGCCTCATTACTGTTACTTGCACATATAAGTTAAGCTTATAGTAGTATGTTTTCTACTGTTCTCGTTTGGTAATTGATAAGGTATTTTTAAATGATTATTCACCAAAAATCATTACTATTACTATCCAGAAAACATATATAAGCTGATACTCATCATTGTTGTTGTTTTCTATAAGAATCTGCAACCTGGTGATAACAAGGTAGTGTGACTCCTGTTGCACACATAGCAAAAAAGCCTTTCTTCACTCTAATAGACTAACAATGAGTACAGTTTTTGTGAGAGTAAGTTATGAAGGACTTTGAAATAGACCAAAAGATTGCTGGGTTTCTTCAATGGAAAATAAGGCATCTAGCGAATGCTTCTGAGTTACTATGGGGTCCCTAAGCCTTTTCACAAGGGCTATTTTACAACCGTGTAAGTTGTAGATAACTGAAAGCAGTGCACATAATACTTGGCTAAAGACTTGAAAATTCTGGCTGGTGGAGACAACTGATTTATCTGCACCCTTGCCCTGGTAGAAAAGGCCAGTTTGTATCTTTTTGTAAATTCATTTTCAGTATTTCTGGCTCAACTTGGTTGAACACAGAAGTCGTGGTAATTTGAAACCTACAAAGATGGCTGTAACATCTCTTGGTTCCCTTATTAACAATTTAAAGGAAATCTTTCACACGTGTTTATTTTATATTTGCATGACAGTCATAATATCACTTTTTTATAAAAATATACCCTGTAACAACTTATAGGATGGATGGATGGATAGACAGATAGATAATGTTTTGGACAATGAGCAAATGAATATAAAATTTGATGCTCTCTGAATGGCTTCCACCAAACTATAATGAAAGCAGAAGTAGTATTATATCACCTGCTTTAGTTTTTGGTATATTCCACAGGTATAGCATGTTACACATATAAATGATGTCTATCAATAGCAGTATGGAGATAATTCACATTTAAAAGTTGCTCAAGAAAATAACTACACTAAACAAGCATATGCAGGTAAACGATTTTTGGATTCTTGAGTTTTTCCAAAACTCAAAGTATTTCTTTTTGTTAATGGACATTTCTTTCCTAGTCTGTTATAATGCAAGAAATACCCAGGCATGGGGGTGATGAGTTCGCCAAGCAATTTCCCTGTGCATGAGTAGAAACAGTGCATACTCTGTAATCAGACTGAGACTTTGCAACTCCCCTTTTCCTTGACATTTCTCAAGGAGTTAACTGATTCTCTGCTGTCTCCCACAGTACTCTCTGGATATGTCTTTTATAGCACTGATGATACTGCTTTATTATGGCAGTTCTTGGTTTGTCTATCCTTACTCTAGCAAACTGAATTGCTTGAGTAGAAGAGATGGGTCATTTTTCTCTGTATGACTGCAGTTCCTGAAGAAATTATAGAAGGACTTATCTGGTTACCTTAACGTTTACCAAAATTAAGGTCATAAACTATAGACTGGGCCTACAGTATTACCTAGTGAACTACTGAATTGTACCTCTTATTAATTCAGATATACAGCAGATGTACGATGTTCAAGTATTCCCTGATGATAGGATTAGGGAGAAAACAATATCTGTGATGAGCTAGCATAAATCCATTTTTAAACTGGTCCCTATGAATATGACTTTGATTTTTAGCAAACTTATACTTTTTAAAGTTTTTAGAAAGCACTTTTGAGACATAAAAAATAGAATAATTACCTGTGAATTTTATTGATTTTATCTTTATCCTTTCGTTTAGCCATGACGCCGACCCACTCATCATAAAGATTGGACAACAAAATACTTCCAGGAATTTCTTTCAGAAAATCCTTACATAGATGAAAAAACAAATATTTGAAATCATTATTCTCATGCCAAGTATGTATTAGAGAAAGCAGAAAGAAAACGTGTTGTTGAAAAGTTCAGTTAAGTCCTCGCTTCCATGAACTACACAGAGCTCTGTGCCAATTCACCACAGACTGGGGACAGAGAACCACAGACTTTGATTTTTTTCTAACAAAAGCCATGGGGGTAAACAAAGTCTGGATTATGGTGGGAAAGAGAAAGGATAACCCATTTGGGTGGAACCTCCTGTTCGCACACACTTTAGGAAGCTAGCAGAACATGACCAGGTGTGGCAGTAAACCATGCTAAGTCCTCTTTTCCCCTTCCCGTAAATGGCTAGCTCAAGGAAATGCACCCAGATATCTGTGAGGCTCATAATCTCATAATCATTCAGTCATTTTAGAAGTGCTTATTCATAGGTTCCAAGCACTTCTTGAGGTTCTAGGGAGACAGAAGTGATTAAACTTAGAAATTTCTATTCCAGTGCTATTGGGGCACAATTGCATCAAGAGCTATTTAGAATTTTCCCCAGTATTCCATATAGAAGGGTTGTCATATATTTGGGGAGATAAAGTATTCCGGGTACAGGCTGAGATCTGGGGGCTTGGGCAGCACCACCGTGCTTGACATACACTAAGTAACGTATCCACAGTACATTCATTATCCTTTCTTGGAGACCCTATTCTGCTGAGACTACCGGTGAGGCTGGGTGTGCTGAAACCAAACCATGACACAAACAGGATATGAGCCAGGGCATTGGCTGTTTTGCTTTTGTTTACAAAAACTTAACAGTAAACTAAATATGGTCCTAGTCTTAGAAAGTTGATTCTAGGCCAACTCTCCCTGTTGCTTTTGGCATGGTATTAGCAGGACCAAGCTCTTACTCTGATCTCCCACTAAGCAAACATTAGGCAAAGGAAACTCAATTTCACGTCAAAGCACTATACCTACAGTTGGCTACCTTCTTGCAATTTCCAGCTTATAACATATAAAAAGGTGAAAGTCTACAACTGCGTAATTCTAACTTCTGCTGGAACACCAAAACGATAACTTTATCTATGTTCTTTATAGAAGGCAACGCACAACCTGTTACTTATGTATCATGTTCATTTCACTAATAGGAAAGCTATGATCACTTATTGTTACAGTTAGGTGATTACATGGGCATCTTCCCCACTTGCTTATGAGTGTCTTCAGGATAGGGACAAACCTTCACCATTTTGCACACATCAATGCCAAGCAAGGTCGCATCCATAGCAGAGGTCATCATTAAACTGCAGCTAGTGTCATATGGCCAAACATGAATGAGGAACAAGAGAAGGCCAATCAACCATAAATGAGTTTCTAAGGTAATTTTAAGAACCTCTTTCTCATCATGTCACTAACTTACCACCCTTTGTTTCTTTTTAGATAGTTAACTAGAAGGAAGATGGATTGATTCAAAGTCTTTTTTAAAATTTTTTTGACAAATTTATTGAAGTATAATTTACATAGCATGCCATTACTTCATTGTAAGTGAACAATTAAATGATTTTTAGTAAATTTACCACGTTGTACAGCTATTCACATGAATCAGTTTTAGAAGATTTCCTTCCCCCTATTAAGTTCCCTAATTCCCATCCCCAACCACATTTCAAGCATGTCCCTTCCCATCACAATGCTCTCCACATCCTTCAACTGTGGGTCTACACCCCTCAACCCCCAAATCCCTGGTGGACACCACCACCATTTGGGCACTGTAGTGTTAGTCAGTACCAGTTTGATGGCAAATACATGTGGAGCCCATTCTTCCGGTCTTGTGTCACCTCACTTGGAATAATGGGCTCGAGCTGAATCCAGGATAATATAAGCGGTGCTAGCTCACCGTCATTTCTTAAAATTGAGTAGTATTCCATTGTAAACATATACCAAATTTTAGGAATCTTTCTCTGTTCTATCATATCTTCCAGCAGAAATGTACATGGATAGTTGTGAATCAAGTACATCATCACAAAGTTACCTGTCCTAGGGTAAAACTATTGAGTTTTCCTAATTCCAAACTAATTTTAGCCATTGCACCCACTTTAAAAGTCAGATTTAGAAGAGGCAAAAATGTGTTATTTCAAAATCGGATAGTGATAATAGCTCCTTTAAAATCTGAGGGGAAAACATACTCTGATCTATCTTGAAAACACCATTAAATCTTAAAGCTACACTGGAAAGATGACTTAGTAACAACTGAGTGAACTCTCCCACAGCTGGGAGAACAGGTTATGAAATACAACCACCATCACAGATGAATAGGACGTGAGAGGTGTGGTTCTGAATTATTGTCACCAACTCACGGCACTTAACTGAAAGTCCAAAACAGAGCCTAGGCCATCGGCAGAACTCCCAAATTCATTTGAGTTGAGATTCTACAGAATTAAATAGGAACTTTTCCTCAAAGGTCAGAGGCATCAAAGTCACGGTGTCTCAAGCAATTTTTGTCCAATTACACCTTGAAGGGTTAAACTTATATGTTAGCAAAACCAGCATAAGTGAAAAATTCAAGGAAATCTTAAGTACCATGTCAAAACAGACTTAACAATAAGAAATAAACAACAACAACAAAAGAAAACAAACAGAAGCTCACAAAGTTTTGGTAAAAAATATGTTTCTTCCTGTAACCACTGGAAGAAATGGGAGTAAAACACAGTTATATGACAAAACTTCAATTACTTGGAACCCATTAACCAGAATCTTCATTCATTGGGACCATTTTTCATATTCTGTTTTCAGACAAATACTATTTCTGTACCCTGACACAATGTAGCTCGGCTCAAATGATGCTTCTTGGTGGTAGCCTGAAAAATTTAGCACAAAATTTTAAGAAGTGTAGTGCTATGAAGGCTAGCAGAGTAAGAAAATGTTTTCTGAGACAGGCTTTACCTTCTTAAATTAAGAGATGGAAGAAAAATTAATTATATGGAAAAAAAGACACATCATACATATATGTCCTGGCATATATAATTGAGTACTATACCATGTATGTATTTATTGTATTCCAGGATTGCAGAATAAATATAAACTCTGTGCAAAACAGATCAGATGACCCGAGCCCCTAGTGTTTGAGTGATACTTAATCGCAAAATTCTATAGCAGGGTTTGTTGAAGAGCAGATATGGACCACGTACCAAGAAACATGTCGTTGTACATAAAATCATGAAGTAAGATTGCTGGCCACTCAGCTGGAGTACAGGAATGCAAGATTCACTGTCATCATGTTTTTATTCATTTGGTTTCTACGCTTTAGGCCCTGAGATGCCGGCTAGGGGCCTGTGAATACCCCTGGCTCTGGTCTATTCCAATCCTTTGGGAGATGAGAGCCTAAGGCAGCTCTGGAGAAGCGATTTCCAGGGTCAAAACCTCTGCTTAAAGCTGGTTTTGACTCTAGCTTTTCCAAAACTGTAGGGAATTTCCAAGAATGTAGGGTAGAAAACATTTTAGAACTGGATAACCTTGTAACTGTTGATGCCGCTTAAGTAACCATGGTTGAAGCATGAGAACTATAAAGAAAGTCAAATGTGTGAAAGGTAAAAGAAAACCTATATGTTGAATTCACTCCTCCTCAGCTTTTAAAGTAAAAGGAGTTAGGGGACCAAGGAAGGAATATCTTTGGCTTGATGATTATGAAAACAAAAGGAATTTTCAGCAGTCTCAGCAAATCTTTGTTTTAGGTGTAAGGCAAATGTATTTTCTTATCGCAAACTTCTGTAATTATTTTCAAAAGTTTAATAAGTGTTTGTTTTTGAAAACTTTGCCTTCATTAAGAAGGTAGTGAGACAGTGAAGAAATCATTGTAAGCAGGAGGTTTGTTTTGGTAAACATCTTTCAGAGTGTGTGCTTCGATTAGTTTAAATGTTAATTAAATTTTATCTTTTGTATGGGGTTTCAGAAGTGAAGATTACAGTAGCATGTGACGAAAACTATATAAAAAGCATATATGATATGTGATATCAGTGGTGGTGGCTTTTAAAGTCCAATGTTGATTTGTGAAATGTTTTTTAACACTATTTCAATTCTAAATCTATTATAGGTCATTGTAGACAGAAATAATGCTCAGAATTAAAAAAAATTATCTTGAGAGGTACACATGCTGTGGACAAAGGAGGAACTTTTCCTACCATTAAGATAGACGCCAGCACAAAGGCATTTTCCCAGTACAGTTGTACTGGTACTCCACAATTAAGTTTTTCTTTCAGTTGTTGGCAGCATTCCGTGTCGGCCGGTACAAAGAAGATGCCTTCCTTCAGAGGGCCTTTTTCATTCAGGAACAAAAGAATATCCTATGCGAAAGCAAAGGAAAAAAACCAAAATGGCACTTCACACATAAAAACAAGGGAACGTGTACTGGCCCTCTTTGGCTGCCAGAGGCTAGGAGTGCTCGCGTAGAAGCACTGGAGGATTGGAGCTGGATGGATGGCTAGAAAGATTAAAGTCAATCTTTATGGAGAGCAGAATGGTGGTTCCCAAGCTGTAGAGGTGGTGGTGGGGTTGGGGAGATTTTGGTGAAAGGATGTAAAATTTCAGTTAGACAGGACAATTAAGTTCAGGTGATCTACTGTATACCAAGGACTACAGTTCACAACAATGCCCTGTATTCTTAAAAGTTGCTAATGGAGTATTTTAAATGTTTTCTAATTTTGTTTTTTTACTGTTTTCACATCCTTCTGCTTGCAGTATAAGGAGGATGGGTTTTGGAGACATGCAATCCATGGGACTTGAAACCTAGTATGCTACATATTTACTTTGTAATCTTGAATAACGTTCTGAGGCTTCAAAAAATTGGTCAAGAAGTGATGAGGATGTGATATTAACTACCCCTGAAATTTGTTGTGAAGGATAACCAAGAGTGGCTGGCCTGGTGCCTGGTACTTTAGGTGCACAACATAGCATGAAATGCCATACATGTACCATACTGCTGAGAGAACAGTCAATAAATTCTTCTTAGAAGTGATTAATATGTCAATTGCAGAGTATGTAAACTCAGTGGCTTTGATCTGACCCATTGTACATGCAAAAGAAGAATAAATGCCAGAGACTGTATCTTTAAGCTTAAACAATTTACAAATAAGACAATTCTTAAAACATAAATATAAGAGTCAGTAGTCTCTGATACTAAAGTGATAAAAGAAGACTTTCAGAACAACGTGGGGTTCAAGAACGGATTTTCTCAGGGATAATCAAGATTCTCTGTCTACAAAGCAAACCCTAATTTATCGCAACAGCTTATGTGACTCTTCCTTGTGATCAGTTGACTATATTGATTGTCTCTTCTACGTCTTCCTTGTCATTCTGCAATACTGTGTTGGATTTTTATGATTTGAAGTTTCCATGGGGGTCTATAGTTTTTCCATTTAGGGACAGATCATCTCCCAGAGCTCTCCCTTCCCACATCCCCTTTCCCATTAGTTTAGAGGACAAAATAAGCCTTACCATGATGGGTTTTGGCGGATTGTCATTTTTACAAATCTTGTTCAGAGAGACTCCAAAAAGTCTGGACTCAGGTGGATGCCCTATTTGAGCACCTTCTTCATTGCCGTGGTCCAAGTCACGGTCATTTTTCTTTAAAACATCTTGCACCTCAGGCTGCTTGGGGATGTCACCAGTGAACTTTAAAACAGAGGCCACGTTTCTGCTTCCCTGGCCAACTGTCTTTTCTGTATTGACACATGGGGCATCAACAACCTCATGTGTGTCGTTCTCAGAGGTATTTTCCAAAGAAAGTCCAAGAAGCTGTCCTGCCACAGGAGGAGATGTTGGCAGTGAGACAACTGACTTGTCCTGGTCAGTGCTAGAACCCCAACCGCAGGCCGAGTTAATGACACATCTTCTCTTTTGAGATGTCTTCTGATGTGAATCTAACAAAGGAAGGTAATTATTAGCAAAATTAGTTTAATTCATTTTCACCTTATTTCTACAATTTCCATTTTACAATGTGTTCCTTACAATGCCTCAAAGAGAAAAACATATTTATACATGTCTTTTGTTATTGAGAATTCAAACTACATTTCAGGATAATATTTTATAAATGAAAGAAGCTCAGTAAAGGAAAAAAATCAAATATTTGAATTTTCCCATCCATTTTGGGGACATCATTGGTCTGTTCACGTGAATTTTGGCAGTACATTTTTAAAGGTGAAAGAAAGGTTTCCTTTTTGAGGATAACAACTGAAAGCAAAAAGTGTTGCATACCGACACACATATTTTCCCATTTTAAAGATGAGAATAGGCATACAAAAAAGTTAGAATTTCATCACAATTAAATAGTAAGAAAAATAGAGAAGAGAGGATCGGAGGGCAAGTTGAAGGGGAGGGGGGAGTAGGAGAAAGAGAAGAATGAGATGAAAGGGAAGAGGATGAAGAGAAAGAGGCAGAAGAAGAGGAAGGAGGAGAGGATTTAGCTCTATTAACATATTCCTTAGAAATAGACAATATTTTTATTACCTGATGTCCCACTCTACTATTGAGAGCAGAGACAGCAAGCTGATATCCTGCAATTTGTTTTCCTCTTCCTAAGGCAAACACCTCATGTTTCTTTTCAGTTCCTGACTTTTAAAAGCATGTTTCAGGTAGCATGGATGGATGCAAACATGAGTGAGAACTGCCGTTGCATATGAACTTTATAATAGAAATGAGACCTTTCATAGTGCAGATAAAAGCAAGCATAGTAAGGAATCAAATGTCATAAGAGAGGAAAGAAGTACTGAAGGCATTCAGAGGAAAGTAAGTCACATCTATCCAGCAGTAGGGAGGGGCGTGATCTTGGAGGCACTGGCATTTGATATGTATTTGGAATGAATAAGATTTCAACAGATAGAGCATAGTGTCTTGCATATAGTAAGCACTGAATAAATCACTATTGAAGTACAATTGAAAATGTGAAGTGATTTTAGTAGAAAAAGACAACATCAACAAAACAGTCAGAAGTAAGAAACGTCAACAGTAAGTCACATTATTATGATACCACAGTGTAAGAATGTTTTTGGTATCATCTGTGTCTAATTTTAACATGCAAGTTAAGAGATTTGAGAGTTAAGAGCACAAGTGTTGATACATAAAAAGACAGCTCTTTGAGGTTCCAGTTCTAAAAGTGGATGACCCCTGCCTCTTCCCTGCAACACATGCACACAGGTGACAACCTGTGTAGTGGGGGGGGCGGTGACTGAAATTTAGAGAGAAACCTGTACTCTTGCTGGCTTGAACAACTAGAGAACCACGATAGAGGTACCCACAGCAGCTGGAAAGTGAGGGGAGATCCGAGAAGAGAGAAACCCTGATAGTGGGAACTGCAAATAGTATGTACATCCTGCCCAAATCTCTGGCTGACCCCTGAAGCTTGCATTTTGGGGGCAGATTCAAAAGAGCCTGCAATTAAGGTTAATGCAACTAGGATTTGAGGAGCCATAATGACCAGGTAGTGCCCACTTGTGGTTGGACCCATTTTCTTCAGTGAGAGTGCATGGGAATTAGTCTTTAAACTCTGGCTGTGTGACATTGTTCTTTGTGACACCCAACAAAGCTACCCAGAGATGATGTTTAGTTCCCAACATTCCTTGATAATGAAACATTGCAGGAGAGCAGCTTTTCAAGGAGGACGTGGTCAGTGGTGTCAAAGGCTAAGTTCAAAAAAGTCTTCCATATTGTTTGGTTATAACATATCTTAGCATTTCATTTCCTCAGAATAACCTACTTAAACCAAATATTAAAAAGGCCAAGTTGTGGGAGGATAAGCAAGTAAGCAACATTTTACCAAATGGATTTAAACCATCACCTGCACTTCCCTTCCTGGGATATAGTAAGTACGTCATCACGCACACGCATGCCAGGCACACTCAGGTGTGCAAAGGTCTTTGGATCTAGGGACAGTAGTCCAGGTAGACTCCTGGCTCAGGTACTTACTTAGGTAAGTTACTTGCCCTCTTTCCTCATCTTTAAAATAAAAAACAAATTACTTCTTTCTCAGAGGATTCCTGAGAGAATTGTGTAGGAAAATGCATGAAAACTACTAGTTTGCCCAGGGCATAGGTCACAGCAATCTTGAGTAAAGCTGCCAAGATACCAATCTCCTCCTCACAAAGAGGGCCTACTCTCTGCTTCCACTCTCCACTGGGTGTCACCCCCCTCAGGAGGTCTGCAGACATGAAAGAACAGCAATAGTCTGCTTAACTAAAGCACTTCCTTCCTGCCCTGACATTCCCAACCTCTGCCATTGTAAAAAACAGAAAACTAAACCCTGTCTTAAATCCAAGAAGGGGTTCCTATATGTCCATCAGCATCAATCCGTGCAAATGTCTGTTTTATGTGTACATTAATATATATGTTAAGTAGTTGTACTCAGTCTTATTTACTCACATTTAACCTAATTTTATCATTTCTACAACTACCTCATTTTTTTTTTAGCTTTCATTCACTTTTTCAAAGGAATGCTCTATCAACAAATTCTGTGTCAGCTACAGTATGAGTGTTGACAGAGGATAAAGTGGAAATCGAATATTTTACTTTATCTTAAATACTTTCAGTGGTAGCCATGTCTTTTGTTATATACAGCATTCAATCTGAGAGTTCACATTTACTCTGGGACTGAGAAAAGCAGTCATTACCGTTTACTTTCTTGCATAGCTCTTAATGCATAGCTCTTAATTTCTAATGTGAAAAGCTGATGAGAAACATGTTAGTACTATAAAAAAATGAGGGATATAAATGTAGAGCTAACTAAATTAATGTAAATCTGATTTCCTAAATAACTCTGGTACAATTCACACTAGTGTTTTCTTCATGCTTAACTAAGGGAAGTGAATATTAAAGAGTACAATTCTTAGGACTTTGTGCTTATATAGTAATAATCATAAGGACAAGAAGCTTTAATTAGAAATTCTATTCTGGCCACATATCTCCCCAAAGTAAGAATACCTCTCCCGTAGTCAGAGTAGGAAACACGTAGGGGAGAATACTGGAATGACAGGGAAAACAGGCAGAAGAAAAAGACGGTTTTATATCTGAATTCTCTGTCCTATTGCATCAGTCTATGTCTCTACTTTTGTGCCAATCCGATGCTGTTTTAGTCAGTACAGCCTTGCAGCATATTTGAAGTCTGGTAATTTGATGCCTCCAAATCTGTTCTGATGACGTAGGATTGCTTTGGCTATTCTGGCTTTTTTCTTGTTCTAGACAAACCATAGAATTATTTTTTCTCAATCTGTGAAATACGATTTTCACATTTAGATGGGAATTACATTGAATCTCTACATCACTTTGGGTAGTACGGACAATTTAACAATGTTGATTCTGTCAATCCATGAGCATAATATATTTTTCCATTTGTCTGTGTCATCTGTGATTTCTTTCCTCAGTGTTTCACTGATCTCTTTGTAGACATCTTTCACCTCCTTATTCAGGTATAATCCTAGGTATTTTATTTTTGTCACTATTGTGAATGTAACTGAGTCTTTGATTTGAGTCTGAGTTTGAATCTTATTGGTGTATAGGAATGCTACCGATTTGTGTACATTTATTTTGTAATGTGAAACTTTGCTAAATTTATTTATTCCATAAGTCTCTTGGTGAAGTTTTTTGGATTTTGTAGATAAAAGATTATATTGTCAGCAAAAAGCAATAGTTTGACTTCCTCTTTCCCAATTTGGATACCCTTTATTTCTTTCTCTTCCCTGATTGCTCCAGCTAGGACCATCCACATATAGGCAACTCCTCTTTGACAAAGCAGACAGCAATACGTACTGAGAAAAAGAATCCCTATTCAGTAAATGGTGCTGGGAAAATTGGATAGCCACATGCAGAACAATGAAACAGGGTCCATATCTCTTACTACTTAAAAAATTAATTCCAGATGGATAAAAGCCTTAAATGTAAGGCTGGAAATCAAAAGAAGTATAAAAGAAAGTATAGGAAAACCTCTCCTGGATATCAGCCTAGGCAAAGAATCTATGACTGAGACCCGAATGGCAATTGCAGCAACAACACAAATAAATAAATGGGACTTGGTTAAATTAAAAGGCTTCTGCACAGCTAAGGAAATAATCAGCAGAGCAAATAGACAACCTACAGAATTGGGAGAAAATATCAGCAAGCTACACATCAGATAAAGGCAAATTAACGAGAATCTACAAAAACCTCAAGCAAATCAGCAAGAAAAAACAAACAACCCCATTAAGAAATGGGCAAAAGACATGAACAGAAGCTTTTCAAAACAAGATAGACAAATGGCCAATAAATATAAGAAAAAGTGCTCAATATCACTAATCATCAGGGAAATACAAATCAAAACCACAATGAGATATCACCTTAACCCTGTTGGAATGGCTTCTGTTAAAAAGGACAAAAACAATAGACGCTGGCATGGATGCAGAGAGAAAGGAACACTTATATGCTGTTGGTAGGAATGCAAATTAAAACAGTATGGAGATTCCTCAAAGAACTAAAAGTAGACCTGCCATTTGATCCAGAAGTCCCACTACTGGGCATTTACTCAAAGGAGAAGTCCTTTTACCAAAAGACACCCATACTTGAATGTATATTGCAGCACAATTCAAAGATGTGGAATCAACCCAAGTGCCCATCAGGTCATGAGTGAATTAACATGTGGTGTATGTATACCATGGGATACTACCCAGCCATTAGGAAAAATGAATTAATGCCTTATGCAATAATTTGGATGGAACTGGTGACCATTATCCTAAGTAAAGTGTCTCAAGAATGGAAAAATAGCTCCTCCCTGCTGAAGGCTGAAGGAAGATAGAAGCAGCCTAACAGACTTTGGTTTATAATCCAGTCCCAGCAACTCCGGTCCTTGACCAAGAATCCAGATGAGAAAAAAAAGAGCAAAAGGTCACAGGAAACATGAAGGATCAGTGAGAAAAATCACCTCCAAAAATAAATTCTTGATCATCACCAACTGATAGAAACCTACATGATATGATTAATCTGACAGATGAAAATTTCCGAATAGGGATTGTTAGAAAACTCAATGGTATTGAAGAGAAAATTGATTCCCAACATAAAGAAACCACAAGAATGATTCAGGAAATGAATGAAACGTTCTCCAAAGAAATTGAAATTATTCAAAAAAAAACCAAACAGAAATTCTGGCAATGAAGAATACATTCGAGGAACTCCAAAACACAATGAAATGTCTTAAGAATGGATTGGATCGTGTAGAAGAGTGTATTTCAGTGCTTGAAGATTATGCATATGCACTAAACAAATCAGAAGAAGGAAGGGAACACAGAAACAAGAGACAAGAACAAAGTTTGTTTACAAGAAGTATGGGATTATGTAGAAAAACCAAACCTAGGGTTGATAGAGGTACCGAGGGGGCTGCGGACCATTCACAAGGGCTGGAAAACTTATTTCATGAAATACTGGAGGAAAATACGCCAGGCCTAGCCAGAAATGTCGATATTCAGGTAAAAGAAGCACACAGAACTCCTGGGAGACTACATGTGAAAAGGCAATCACCTCGTAACATGATTATTAGGCTGACCAAAGTAAATGTGAAAGAAGCAATCCTCTGTGCAGCCAGACAAAAACAACAAATAAACTTCAAAGGCAGGCCTGTCAGATTAACTGCAGATTTCTCATATGAAACCCTACAAGCCAGAAGGGACTGGATGCCTATCCCTAATCTTCTAAAACAGAATAAAGCCCAACCTAGAATTTTTTATCCAGCAAAATTAAGTTTCATCTATGAGGGAGAAATAAAGTCCTTCTCTGACAAACATTCTCTGATGGAATTCCCAAAGACCAGACCAGCCCTACAGGAAGTTCTTAGACCAACTTTTCACACCAAACAGGGCAATAGACACTCTTCAAAGTAAAACCTTCAAAGAGTTAAAGGCTGGAACTTGAACTGCTGGATGGCGCAAGGAGTAAAACAAAGCAACTGGACTTTACCCAATAATATGAATGGAAACCTTCCTCAAATTTCAACCCTTTCAATAAATGTTACTGGCTTAAACTGCCCTCTGAAGAGAAATAGACAGGCAGAGTGTATAAAAATCCACAAGCCCAGTATGTGCTGTATACAGGAAATACATCTAACCCACAAGGATGCATTCCGGCTGAAGGTTAAGGGATGGAAAACTATCATCCAGGCAAACGGAAGTCAAAAGAAAGCAGGTGTAGCTATACTATTTGTAGACAACATAAGCTTTAGAATAACAAAAGTAAAAAAGGATAAAGATGGCCACTTTATAATGGTGAAAGGGAAGATCCAACAAGAAGATTTAACTATTCTTAATATTTATGCACCCAACGTAGGAGCACTTAACTACCTAAAGCAAACCTTGTCAGATCTTAATAACTTGTTAAACAATTCTGCCATAGTAGTAGGGGACTTCAACACTGCACTGAATGTACTGGATAGATCCTCCAAACAGAAAATGAGCAAAGAAGTAATAGACAGAGCTCTTGAACAAACAGATCTGACAGATCTCTACAGAACATTCCACCCAAATAAAGCTGAATTCACATTCTACTCAGCAGCCCATGGAACCTTTTCCAAAATTGACCACATAGTAGCCCGCAATGCAGATCTCAAGAAATTCAAAAAAATAGAAATTATACCGCGTATCTTCTCTGACCATAGAGGTATAAAACTAGAGATCAATTCCTATAGAAACTCTCACCGCTTCACAAAGTCATGGAAACTAAATAATTTATTATTGAAAAACTCTTGGGTCAGGGAGGAAATTCAGAGGGAAATCAAGAGTTTCTTTGAACTAAATGATAAAGGAGACACAAGTTACCAAAACCTGTGGGATACAGCAAAAGCATACCTAAGAGGAAAACTAACAGCATTAAACGCTCACATCCAAAGGACAGAAAGCTTAGACGTTGACATCCTAATGAATAAACTCAAGGAATTGGAAGAAGAAGAGCAAACCAATCCCAATCTTAATAGAAGAAAAGAAATAACAAAGATCAAAGCAGAACTAAATGAAATTGAGAACAAAAGAATTTTACAGAAGATCAACAAAACCAGAAGCTGGTTTTTTGAAAAGATAAACAAAATCAATAGCCCTCTGGCTAGACTGACAAGAACTCAAAGGGATAGGATTCTAATAAACTCAATTAGAAATGAAAAAGGGGAAGTCACAACAGACACCACAGAAATACAAAACATTATCTTTGATTACTATAAAAAATTATATGCTCAAAAACTACATAACAAGGAGGAAATGGACAGATTCCTGGAAACATACAACCTGCTTCAGTTCATTCAGGAGGTAACAGAATTTCTAAACAGACCAATCTCAGGCTCAGAAATTGGAGCAGTAATTAATAACCTCCCAATACGAAAAAGTTCCAGACCTGATGGCTACACCTCAGAGTTTTACCAAACATACAAAGAAGAACTCATACCTATTCTACAGAAATTATTCCACAACATTGAGAAGGAGGAAATCCTTCCAAATTCATTCTACGAAGCGAACATCACTTTAATTCCAAAACCAGTAAAGGACCCAACAAAAAAAGAAAATTACAGACCAATATCCCTTATGAATACAGATGCAAAAATCCTCAACAAAATTTTAGCTAATAGAATTCAGGAGCACATAAAAAAAATAATTCATCACAACCAGGTGGGCTTTATTCCAGGGATGCAAGGCTGGTTCAACATTTGCAAATCTATAAATGCAATTAGCCTCATAAATAAAAGCAAGAACAAAGACCATATGATTCTCTCAATAGATGCAGAAAAAGCATTTGACAAAGTCCAACACGCCTTTACGATAAAGACTCTTAACAAAATAGGCATAGGTGGCTCATTCTTTAAAATTATCAAAGCCATTTATGACAAAACTATGGCCAACATCATACTAAATGGGGAAAAATTGAACCCATTCCCACTTCGAACTGGAAGTAGACAAG
>CAUYRT010026529.1:0-33642 GCA_963574885.1 Lepilemur ruficaudatus
CCTGTAGTCCCAGCTACTTGGGAGGCTGAGGCAGAAGGATTGCTTGAGCCCAGGAGTTTGAGGTTGCTATCAGCTAGGCTGACACCACAGCACTCTAGCCCGGGCAACAGAGTGAGACTTTGTCTCAAAAAAAAAAAAAAAGGTGACATTCTTTACTTACCACTGGTCAGGAACCTTGTAAAGAAACTGTGTAGACAAAGTATCAGGCCAGTCTTTCCAACGGGGTTTTTATGAGCTCTGCAGAGTCAACCTGAATTTCTCAAAGCAGTCTGGTCAGATCTGAAAATATGCCATTCCAGTCAAAGTCTTGGTCAAATAACCAGTGTCTTCAATTGTGTCTCAATTTCTAAGCTGTAAATAACTCAGAAAGAAAAAGGTTTTCATGATTCTTCCTCAGAGTAACAGCCTTCCAGACGATGTTGTCTGTTTGCCTTGGAACTGCCATCCACAAACCCAGCGTCTAGTTGTCAGTCAGGTGAGAGCTGTCAGGCTCTGTAGAGTCCATCAGCTCCTCACACACTCCAGAGTCAGTTGGACAGAAGCCAAGTCTCAGAGCTGCAAGACGAGATTGGGGGTCCCTGTGCCGTTATCAGTTGTACTTTTCTTCTCTAGAATTTCCTTTTTTTTTTGTAGTTTACATTTCACTGTTGAGATTCCCTATTTGTTCACTCAGTAAGACCATTTTTTACCCTTTATGCTTTGAAAAATGTTATTCTTTAACTCTTCCAACATATCTATAATAGACATTTTGAAATCTTTGCTAAATTTAACAGCTGAGCTCATTCAGAGTCAATTTATATTGATTGCTTATTTCCTTGCATGTCTTATAGTTTTTGGTTGAAACCTGAACTCTGATTTTATTGTGTTATTCCAAGGATCATTGAGTTTTTATTCCTAGTAGCCTGACTAAGTTCGCATTGCAAATCCTGTCTTTATGTGGTATGTGGTAGCTGATGTCTCTGTTCAGTTGTTATAGCTTCCAGATGCTACTTTTCTTTAGTCTGGCCACTTCTCAGTCTACCTAGCACCTACATAGTTTGTTGGTACTCAAGAAAGCCCACAAACTTGTAATTCTTCCAATTGGAGCTTTTTAAACTCTCCTCCAACTTGTGTAAGTTTTTAAGACATTTTCTAGTGTGTTTGCACAGGTTATTTTGTTTGGTTGGTTTTTGGTTAAGTTTTTTTTTTTTTTTTTTTTTTTTTGCCCAGGTTTTATAATAGTTATCTGCAGCAGGGTTTGCATGACCACTTTATTCCAGTGCCACAAAGAGAAGTTGATTAGGAAATATTTTTAAAACCACTTCTAAGTGAAATATAATTAACAAATAACCTTTAGGATGGCAATACAATGGTCAAGGCAAGTACAATGTACCCATTCCTGAATTTTTGTTGCCAGGTAGCTTACTGTGCTAGGAAGCATTGGGACTTGGGTAAATGATATTTTTGCATTTTAATCTCAATTTTGTGTACTGTTATTTCATTTAATTTAAGGCTGTTAGACCATTATTATTATAGAGCAAAGATGTCTGAAAGGGGCCAAGATCAAGTGGAAATACAGGTTGGAGCTAACAACAAGAGCAAAAGAATATCAACCTTTAACTACAGTAAATCTTCCCTGTGGGTGTTTTCAATTGTAAATAATTTGCCCTTGCAATCATTTACATCTACATAGTTACAACACCTTATTTTACTTAGCATACAGGAAAATCTTCTTTAAATATTAAACCTAACCACTTCCTTTGAGTGATTTGCATCCTCCTTTGGCTATATACAGAGAGAGCCAGGGATTTGTTCTCATAATGGAGTAGGAAACAAAGAGGATCCGGATGGGGAAATTGGAAAGCTCCCTGGTATTTTTTGAAAAAGATTTCACAGCATGGCTTCTTCAGTGTGTCTCTCTATGATGTTAAACACACATACATATTCAAATAAGAGTATACAAGCACATTCTAAAGCCTTTCTTTTGCATTTTTTGGTATTTATGTCTCAAGACATTTAGCACATCCTCTGTGGTATTCTGATTGGACCTCTCTTTGCATATATCTTACTAGACTGAAAATTACTGAAAGGTAGAGAAATCTCTTAGTTGTTTTTATATTTTCAACAGGATAGTGCCTAGAACATAATAGATACTTTATAGGATGGGAGAAAATGTTATATTTTCATATCATATATAAAAATAATTTAAATAGCACCTCTTCCATTGAAAAGGATTTATTTCTTTAAGAATTTTAGGAAGACCTGTATGGGTGTTTGTTAGAAGGACGTAGAGAGACTAGGGCTAGTTTGCATTTTTTAAATAAAAATTTTGCCATGCTGGATATGGTATGTACCATGCTATGTACTTCAGTTTCTCAGTTGTTAAATGGACTTAATAAAAGTATTAACTTACAGAGTTTTGAGAATTAAATGAAATATTCTTCAGAGTATGACAAATTATTACCAGTACAACAACTAGCTCTATTGAGTATTATTAATAAGCATAGTCAGAGTTGGAAGGGGTGAAAGAGAGCAACAGTCCATTTTATTTTTGTCCTGTATTCATCATAACCCATAAGACCTTGGATTCTTTGTATGCCATGTTAAAACTTCATAAAAACTAGAAATTGTATGAGTTTGCAATAGCAAGTAATCATTCAAGAATTAATTTCTTCTTAAATTTGATCAGAAGACAGACCTAAGTTTATCTATTATGAATTATTATTCTAACAGAATATTCTATTGGAATTTCATTCAAGGTACTAAAGTACAATAGTGTGAATTTCAAAAGTGAGATATTTCATTTCACTTTTCAAAGTAGATGTTGAAACCTGTTAGAGGCTCTAAAACCCATAAGAAGGATACTTATGGGTCAAGAAAGAGCATTTTGTGAGGATTTTTGAGAAAATTGTGCTATGGCTCCCCCCAGCCCTATGGGAGAAGTGGGGGTGTATGTTCTCTCACTTGGTATCTAGTGAGAGGTGTTAGGTTTGTTCCAGGTGGGAACTTAGAAGTAGGTATGGGGCTTAAGAGGGACCACTTAAGAGAGTTAAAGAATCCTCCCCATTTAGGGGGCATAGAGGACTGAGGTTTGACTCCTCAAGAAAACCAAGAAGGAAATAACTGTGGCTGGCTAACTACTTCCACAGCAAGAGCTATGCAAGAGCTGGCTGTGTTGGAATTTGCCTTCACTCCAAAGTTTGTCAGGGCAAAGGAAATCTGAGTGCTTCCTACAGATCAGAGGCGAACCTATTGGTGGAGAGGGGTAGCCTGGAGCTGTTTTGACTTCTGCCCAAATAGACTGCCTGCAAGGGCTATGAGGCTCTGACAGTGAGTCTTTTGAGTGACAGCCAAAAAGACAGGAGGAGAAGGAATTATCCAAGTCAGTGGAGCTATATAGCTAGGAGGAACTCTGAGGTGAGACTCTGAAGAACCCACAAAAGTGCATCTGAGGAAAAAAAGAGCTTTAGACAGATTTTTTGGTAGGACTGCTCAAGTCGGAATCTCCTTGCCTTTCTTCCTCCAGCCTCCCTCTCTCCCATTCCCACCTTGGAAAGAACCCGCAGGTGGTGAGTGGGAGAGGAGGTCATGGAAAAGAGGAGAAGCTGGGAAGAGATCTGATTACCTAGTGAAGATGGGTTTATTACCTAAAGTGACCTTAGGTCTTTCTGTTATTAATATTTAACATTGACCAAAAGAATCATGCAGGCCTGCTGAAGTGGTCATCTAGTGGCAGAGGAAATTTTTTCCCCTCCGAATATAATTTTAAGAGGATAGTCAAGACAAGAAGTTGTGTTTAATTATATCTTTCTGTTAGTGCTTGTTCGATAGACATAAAAATCTGTAATTTTTCATATTTGGTTAGCAGTAGATCAAAATTCACAGTAATTCACAAAGACTTGTGCAAGAGTTTTTTCTTGAAAGTACCAATTTATTCCAATTTTTCTCTTATTCATCAATCTGGATAATACCTTTTCTGCTTTAATATTTTTCTAAATGTGTATTATATCCAGTGGAATAAGTACAAATATAATTTACCATGTCATAATGTGTTCCCTGTTCTTTCCCCTCTTTTACAGCATGGGTAGGTTCTCTCTCCATGGGGATGATTTTCTTTTGCTGCCCAATAGGCAGTGTCTTCACAGACATATTTGGTTGTCGGAAAACAGCTGTTGTGGGTGCTGCTGTTGGATTCGTTGGACTCATGTCCAGTTCTTTTGTAAGGTAAGGACTTGGTTTCTTTCTCTCTCTCTCTCTTTTTTTTATTTCACCTTGATATGCAGAGAAGGACGTGGTTTCTTTGTTACTTTTCAAGAACCGTCAGATACTTTAAAGTTTTATTTTCAGAAACTTTGCTTTTTAGGAGGAAAGATCTTCCTTTTCATTACTTAAAAACAATATGACTTATAAATCACACTGTTATTCATAGCAACAAATCAGAGCTTGAGAATTTGAATGCTTTTGCTTGCATGCCTAAGAGTTAGATGTCAGTAAGGATATGTGTTCCCTGGAGCAAAGAAAATGTTTCTCCTTTTTTTTTCTATTCACCTGAAAATCCTAAAGGAATTCAAGTTATAACAGTGAGTTATCTAAAACAATGGCCTTAAAATCAGTTCAGTCTGAGGCCCAAGGGGTATAATAAGTGATGTTTTAAAATGGCTGTTCATAGGCTTGATAAGAAATTTTTCCTATTAATGGGATAAAAACTTTGCTGTTTATTCCAACCCAGATAGATTGTTGTCAACAGATGTCTGTTGTTTTTAAAAACGAACATGCTAAAACTTTAAAATATGATGGCAAAATGAAGTGGTCAAATGCACCTTAAAATAAAATGTAATATACTTTTCCTGTGTCTATTAGAAGAAAAGATGTAATGCACTAAAGAGGGACTAACTGCAAGGAGCTGATGGGCACATTGCTGTCAGAAACACCTCTCCCTCCAGCTCCAGCTCTCCTAGTAGGTCCCTTGCATTATTAGATTAGTCCTCAGTTAGAGAAACACTTGGGGGGGAGGGAAAAAAAAGAGAGAAACACTAGTTTAGTATGTAGCTTTGACTAACAAGAGGTGATTAACAAGAAGACCTCTTAAGATCATTTCCATTCTCTGTCTCTACTTCAGTAGTTTTTCTTCATTTACTGCCTCTTTCCTGTCCCTGCTATCTTCATGCTGCTTTAATTGAAAAGCATTATTGTGATCATTAGGGAAAAATAAGTTAAATTTACATTTGACTTTATTTTTTTAAATATTCAGGATTTAATCAACAGAATCCTTGGTTTTATTAACCCCCATCTCCCATACAGATACGCCTTCCTCAACTTTAAAACGAGCCTCTTTCTTTAGAAATTTTATTTGGATTTTTAAAAATTATATTTATTTCTTGGGAGAAAGTAGACATTCCATCTTTAAAGTACCTTTATGATTTTTTTTTTCTTCTATAGTAGTTGTTTAAAGAAAAACAAGTTTTGTTTGGATTAGTATTCTGTTTAGATAATTCTGTGAGATCATTTATTTTTAGTTCTTTGTTAGCTGCTTTATAACATTGTGTTAGTAATGCCTCATCAGATATCTTGTTTGATCTAGAAGCCTCTGAATACCTACTGTCAGTACCTGTGACCCTACCACTTGCTGAATATACTATCACTTAGGCTTTTTTTTTTTTAATTTCAGGAAACTATGAGACTCACTTAGGCTTTTATAGAGAGAAGATGAGAGGTAGAAGACCTATGTAACCTATTACTTAGTTTGTTAGACAAAACCCACACACAAACATACAGCAAGCTATGTTTTTCAAATTTTTTTGACCACTGAGAATTAAAAATTATGAAATATATTTCATGTTGTCCTCCAGTTTTCTTCTTTCACCCCTTCTGTCTCCCCCAAGTGAAACAAAATTTCTTGAAACCAGATTTACCTTACTACATGTAATAGTCTCATATTTTCTCATTCAATTTCATTATTTAACCTACTGGTCAAAGGCTACCTAAATTTCAGAGTAATGTATAGGAGCAAGCAGAAATGTGTTGTGGATTCTAAGTGTCCAGTGGTCGATCCACTTTTCCTGTCATTCCAGCTCTGTCTTATGAAAAAAACTTTCTCCAGCACCTCAGGTCACATCAGTGTCCCTTCTTTGAATCCGCTTTGCACACGTGATTGGTATGCCACAAACTTGCTGATGTACACTGCACTTATTCAGTTGTCAAATTTCAACAACTTCAACCATCCATTACTGAGGTGAAAATTTAGAAGTGAAAAGGGCATGAGTATCTTGAAGGCAAAACTACATTTTTAATATTTTTTTGCAAAGTGCCTAGTACATAGTAGCTGCTTAATATGTTTGTTGAATAAAGAGTAGAGATTCAGTAAAAGGTAATCAGAGTGAGATGAGGTTAATCTAGAAAAGCGTAGAAGTAACTACTGAGCCTGATTTAAAGATGGTGCTAGCTATGGATTGACAGAGGGAGAAGGTAGGGTTAGATGAAGTCATGAGGGTGGGAAAAGAAAAAAAATAATAAAAAATAAGAAGGGGAAGGGCATCTCAGAGAGAAGATTGCCAACAGGCCTCAATTTTATCAGATTCTAGAGTTCCTTGTGATTACCTCAACATATTGCTAGGTAATTGCATTATAATCAAAAATTTAATTATTAACCAACTTTATCTTAGTTTCTATTAATAATAAATTATTCACCTTTATAACTTATAAATAGTTTTTCAAAAAATTTAGTTTTACTCCTTAATTGTTTCAGAGAATGTAATGATATGATCCTTTACCTACTTAAGAGATGCAATTAAGTTATTTGGTTAAACTACACAAGTCTTTAATCCATTAGTATTCTTTTGAGACATACATGGCTTTAAAGCTTACAAACTGGGATCACTATTGGAACACACTTAATTTAGTCTTTCTGCAATCAGAATATGATTTCTCTTGTTATCTTGCACAATACTGGGAACAGCACAAAACAGGGCGAAGGTTGGTCTGCAGCCCTTAGACCAACAAAAATGAGACACAGCCGTTCCTCTGTGTAAATGTTTCTCACATAACCTTGGGGAGAAAACATCAAATGCAGCCTTTTACTAGATTGCTTAGTAAGTACCTGGAAAAACTCCATGAAATAGTGTATTTTCGTAGTTAAATTCTAAGTTTGAATGAAGTTTAATTGAGACTAGGTTTTTGGTTTGTTTAATCACTGTCAGTTTTACTGAGGCCCTTCCTGGCACTGACCTTTATTTCTGAGCTGTAGAGAGCTCAGTTCTTACCCAGTGCTGTGTTGGTTCACCTGAAATCCATGGAAAGAGAAGGAGGAACAAAATCACTGATGGCATTAATGGTCATTTTTCACACATTTAGACTTGATTAAAATATTTTTAATGCTACATTCTTAATTTATTCATTTTTCCGCCTCTGGTTTTGGTTTTTATTTGCAGAAAATATATTAATTAACTAAAACCCACTTTTACTATAAGATTTTCTTCTACCAAGCACATGATAAAAATAATCAAAGCTACTTTCCATCTTTTTCATCTTTATACAGTTCCATCGAGCCTCTGTACCTAACCTATGGAATCATATTTGCCTGCGGCTGCTCCTTTGCATACCAACCTTCATTGGTCATTTTGGGACACTATTTCAAGAAGCGCCTTGGACTGGTGAATGGCATTGTCACTGCTGGCAGCAGCATCTTCACAATTTTGCTGCCTTTCCTTTTAAAGGTTCTAATTGTCAGTGTGGGCCTCTTTAACACACTGAGGATCCTCTGCATCTTTATGTTTGTTCTCTTTCTGGCTGGTTTTACTTACCGACCTCTTACTTCCAGTACCAAAGATAAAGAGAGTGGAAGCAGCGGATCCTCCCTCTTTTCCAGGAGAAAGTTCAGTCCTCCAAAAAAATTTTTCAATTTTGGCATCTTCAAGGTGACAGCTTATGCAGTGTGGGCAGTTGGAATACCACTTGCACTTTTTGGATACTTTGTGCCTTATGTTCACTTGGTGAGTATGCTTTTTCAACTTTGCTGATAATGGGTATTATTATTTCATATAGAAAACTTCTTTGCAGAGCAAGATAGATCAGGTTGAAGTTGGCCTCGAAAATCCTGGTTGTAATCTGGGGACTCTTGAAATGAAAGATCTCTCAAGACAAGGTCAGCACATTCGTTGGACCATTAAACAGAGAGTATGTTTCATGGTTTGCTTTGGTATTTTAAAAATCCCCAAACCCAAACAAACAAAAACAATTTTAAAAAAAAGGAAAGCTAAAATCTTGGAAGAGATTACATCAGTATAAAACATTTGATAGATCACTTTTTCTTCAAGTGACTCTTATCAGACACAAAGCTGGCATAGCTATTCTGCCAACATCAGTAAGTTATTTATCAATGGAAGGGTGCAGAAATTGGATAATTAGCAAAAAAGCTAATGGCTTTGACACAAAGAAGCATTACATCTACTTGTGGGACACTTCTGGGAAAATGGGAATTCATTCAGAGGAGGATTTGAGAAATGTTAAGCAAGTCCTAAGTGAGGGAAGAGAGCTAGAGTTTTATAGGAAATTAGGATTTCAAGTGCTCAAGCAGTTTATATTGTTTATTTCTATTTCAAAGAGACAAACTTCAGCCTCTTTGTACTGAAACCAGAATAAGCAGTGTCTAAAGTATTTGCCCCTGGCAAAATTTGCTCACAAGTGCTTATTATGTTTCTTCCTTTTGTCTTACTGTTATGACTGAAAATGTATTTATAGGTCAACATAGATGATAAATAATAAACACAAATGACACTGGCTTGCTTTTTTGTGTGTGTACTATGTGCGTGAACTTGGATCTTTTCCAGCTTACAGTCTACTTATGGACATTTGTGTGATTTTTCTTTAGGTAAAAGCTTTGGTGAAAGTTAATAACAGCACTTTGAAGAAGTACTGGGCTCAAGGGGTCAGTTAGTAACTACACCATCAACCAAATGCATCAATTATTAGTGTAGTTCAGAAAGGAATTAGGCTAGGAAACATGAAGAGAGTTAGTAGGCATGTCCTGGTTTTAAGAATAATTTTAATTTCTCAATTCTCCTATTCTCTTCTTGCCAGGGGAGTTGAGGAAGCAACTGGGATGACGAATGAGGAGACATGGGGAAGGACGAGATTTTAGTACTTTGAACCACTTGATAATTTCCAGAGACTGAGGTACTAGGTAAAATGACCTCGTATGTGACCCCTGTCACACATGTAGTATATAACTACGTCCTAATCTGACAGTCCCACTTTTTCACACTTTTTTCACACTTTTAGGAAGGTATAGCTGAACCATCTGAAGGTAATTTTTGTTGGAATATGTATCTATTGCAGAAGGATCAACTTTTACCAACCTACCTCTTTATTGTATCCTTTCTCAAAGATGAATAGAAATTCTGTTTTTAAAAAAGATTATCTTTGGTATTACTAGGTGAACACACCCAGGGAAGTCAGTATCTTAGCTTTGCTCATACAAGACGTTTACCAAAGGTCAAGTGGTAGATTACTATCTAGGTATTTCTGGTTATATATTTATAATTTATAAATTGTGCATCTATTACTTCATTTGACCTTCACAGTAAACCTGTGAAGTAGGCAAAATAAACAATATTAGCTCCTGTTTTACAGACTGTAAAACACATCCATCATTAACATTTCTATGTTAAATCATGCAAGAATTACTTGTAGTAAACAGAAGAGCAAGGCTTGGTTCCCTTCCTTTATGCTTATCTGGTAGCAAATCTAGTACAGTATTAATAACATATTGGGCCACTTACCTGGATATACCACAAAATGTGTCCATCCTCTTGGGGGAAACATGAGTATGCCTAAGGAAATTTAATAAGTACATTATGTCTTAAGGTAAATCAAATTTCATAGTGGGTGATAAGTTAGATGACATTACAGATACTGTTGTAATCAGGAGACGATAAATCAGTACACAGGACAATAAAATCTCTACTAACTCTATTAACAAACCATGCCTTTTTTCTGCTCTCCCTCCTTCCAGGCATGTTTTCTTACAAAATGTGTTGACATTTTTCATTTGGGATTTTCTCTTTGTCAAATTTTATAGCACTGAAAGCCACATTGTAGAGGAAACACCAGACTGTTAAATGCCATGCAAGCTATTTCAATCTCATCTTTGGCAATACACTTAGTTTGTTACTTTGCTGTAATTTAAGGTTTGAATTATGGATATTTAACCCAGGCTTCATGGAATGAGGCACCAGTTTCCTTCTTATACAGGGAAAAGGTATCTCAAATCCTTCCATAAACTAGTAGATGATGTTGAATTCATATTAAACCCTTTATTGATTGTTAAAAGGGACAGAAATTTAAGGCATAAAAACTTGTTCTGAAGGAGCATAAAACCTAGTAAATGTAATCATAAAAACAATTATAGTTTACAAAGCACTTTTATGTGTTAATACGTCCTCTTATTTAATCTTCAACAATGTAATACCTGTGATGTATCGTCCTTATTTCACAGATGAGAACATTAAGGCACTGAGAAGTTAAATGACTGCTCAAGGTCACAGAGATAGTGACTGATAATTATTAATGTAGTACTTTTATGCAAGCAACAATATTGTATAGTAAGTTTAAAGGTAAAGATTCTGCCTCCAATGACAGTATAGTCACTCTGCCATAGCTTGCCATAGCCATATTTGTTTGGTTTCTTTAATCTGAATCATGATATTACAGAAAGGAGAAAGACAAAGAATTTAACCAGCTATGTGAACATCATTTTTTTTTCTTTTTCAGTGAGGGTCTCGCTCTATCACATGGGCTAGAGTACAGTGGTATCATTATAGCTCACTGCAACATCAAACTTCTGGGCTCCAGGATCCTGAGCAGCTGGGACTATAGGCACGTGCCACCATGCCTGGCTGATTTTTCTATTTTTTAGTGGAGACAGGGTCTCACTCATGCTCAGGCTGGTCTCAAACTCCTGGCCTCAAGCGATTCTTTCACTTTGGCCTCCCAAACTGCTAGGATTACAGGCGTGTGCCACCATCAGGCTGTGAACACCATTATTTAATCTCTTTGTGTTTTTGCTTAGCCATCTGTAAAATGGATATAACAGGAGTTGCTAATCATACCTTAGTCAATGAGTTAATTTGTTTTTCTCCAATTTGAAAACTGTTCTCATTTAGAAATATGTAATTTATATGTAAAGAATCTGAGAAGAAACCAAATTGCATACTTTTTTGAAGATGCATTCATTCAAACCTGCAACAAATAAAAATCATCCTATTCTTGCGGGGGGAGCGGGAAGAACGTAAAGCTTCTGAAGTAAGACAGATCTGAGGTTTTTTGTTTTTGTTTTTTTGAGATAGATTCTCACTCTGTTGTCTGGGATAGAGTGCTGTGGTGGCAGCCTAGCTCACAGCAACCTCAAACTCTTGGGCTTAAGTGATCCTCCTGCCTCAGCCTCCCTGAGTAGCAGTGACTACAGGCAAATGCCATCACACCTGGGTAATTTTTTCTGTTTTTTTTAAGTTGCCTGGCTCATTTTTTTCCTATTTTTTAGTAGAGATGGGTCTTGTTCTTGCTCAGGCTGGTCTTGAACTCCTGATCTCAAGCAATCCTCCTGCCTCAGCCTCCCAGAGTGCTAGGATTACAGGCATGAACCGTCATACTCGGCATTGTTTTTGTTTTTGTTTTTGTTTTTGTTTTGAGATAGGGCAGGATCTTGCTCTGTTGCCCAGGCTATAATGCAGTGGCATCATCATAGTTCACTGCAACCTCAAACTCCCGAACTCAAGCTATCCTTCTACCTCAGCCTCCTGAGCTGGGACTACAGGAATGTGCCACCATGTCAGGTGACATGTTTTGGCTTTAACATGTTCAACCCTGAAGTCCTGATCTTATCCCCCCAAACTTGCTTTGCCCCTAGCCACCCTCATCTCAAGAAATGGCAATTCTCTCCAAGTAATCAAGCACCAAAAGCACTGGGAGTCATCCTTGGCTCTCCTTTCTTTCATACCATACTCCTGATCCAGTCAGGAAATCTTGGTGGCTCTCCTTTCAAAATATATCCAGGATCTGACCACCTCTGACCATCCTCATTACTAACACCTTAGCCCAGGCCACTGCCCCCTAGCCTGGATCACTGTGATGGCCTCCTACCTGGTCTCCATGCTTCCTTCTTTGCCCCCTGCAGCCTGTTCTCCATACAGAAGCCAGAGGCATTCTTTCTAAACATAAGTCACTCTGCTCAAAATCCTTCAATGGCTCCCAGTTTCTCTAAGTATAAAAACTAATGTCCTTACAGTGGCCTTCAAAGTGTTCCATGATCTGGCCCCCCTGAGCTCTTCTGTCCCTGTTCACGTTGCTCACTCTGCTCCTGCTGTTCACCTTTTAATGAAGTTTACTTTGACCACTTGGTTAAAACTCCCTCTGCCCTCTACCCCCAGAGTATCCTAAACCCTCTCCCACTGCTCCTTTTATTTTTTCATAGCAGTTAATACCTTCTGACATATAGTTTGCTTATTTATTATGATAGTTGCTTATTATCTGTGCATATACCTCTGCTAGAATGTAACCCCATGAAGTTAAGGATCTTTCTCTGTTTTGTTCATTGAAAGATCCCAAGCATCTAGCACAGTGCCTAGCGCACTGTAGTGCTTCAATATTTGTTGAATGGATATATGATGGGTAAATCTAAAGTGATACTATATGAGCAATATTCATTTTCTCACCATTTTAATCTTTAAAATTCTCAACTTTGATGCCATAATGATTTTTCACATTTTTTACTGATAGGACATGATGGTATGCTTATTCATTCAACACTTATTCAACAAATAAGCTCAAACTCTCAAACCTCAGAATAATTGGGTAACCACTAATGCTGCCTTTTGAAGGAGGAGAGAGTTAATGTGTTTGCTTTGACACACCGCATTATATGCTTATGCTAAAATTTGAAGATAAATAGAAGAAATTTCTGTGTTTTCTGAAGCAACCGTGTCTTCGGTACTACTTGAGATCTCCAAGAGCCTGAGGTGGTGTGTAAGGATGGGATATAGGATGCGGACCCATAGCCCGGCCACAGGTCTATGAATGCAACTTTGCTGGAGCACTGAGCACAGGGCCACATCAGTCAGATGAGAACTTTTCTCACTGGCATGATGTGATCCGTTATGAGAGTGATGATTCAGTTTCAATTGCTTTCATATCTCTCCCCTGCTACTCACCTTGAAAATTGGCTGTTTAGTACCTCTGTTCTTTGACTCTAGATCATGACTACTGGGGCAAATTTTAGTTTTAAAGTTTTAGACGTACATAGTTTTCTATCAAGAAGATGACTGACTTGTGTGTTGAAATCTGTAATATATGTGTTCATTAACTCGTTAAAAAAACCTCCACAATAAGATATAAGTGGATTGGTTTTGTGGCTGATAGTAATTAACTGTTCTTCAAATGAAACTTTAACCTAGGGCCGTGCATGGTGGCTCACACCTATAATCCTAGTATTCTGAGAGGCCGAGGGGGAAGAATTGCTTGAGTTTAGGAGTTTGAGACCAGCCTGAGCAGGAGCCAGACCCTGTCTCTCCTAAAAATAGAGAAAATTAGCTGAGTGTGGTGGTCCTCACCTGTAGTCCCAGCTACTCGGGAGGCTGGGGTAGGAGAATCGCTTGAGCTCAGGAGTTTGAGGTTGCAGTGAGCTTAGAGTGATAGAGTGAGATAGAGTGAAATTCTGTCTGAAAAAAACAAACAACAGAAAAAAAAAAGGAAAGAAAGAAACTTAACCTGGTAGAAAGATCCTATTAACCTGATGCTGTGATTAAAGACAAATCATTTGCCTACTATCAGGGCAATTAAGTGGACTTCAAGTCCACTTGTAATTGGCAATAAGCTGTATTTATGACCAGGTACAGTGGCTCACAACTGTAATCCTAGCACTCTGAGAGGCTGAGGCGGGCGGCTCACTTGAGGTCAGCAGTTAGAGACCAGTCTGAACAAGAGCGAGACCCCCATCTCTACTTAAAATAGAAAAAAATTAGCTGGGCAACTGAAAATAGGAAAAAAAAAAATTTAGCCAGGCCTAGTGCTGTGCACCTGTAGTCCCAGCTACTCAGGAGGCTGAGGCAGAGGATTGCTTGAGCCCAGGACTTTGAGGTTGCTGTGGACACTCTTAACACTCTAGCCTGGACAACAGAGTGAAACTCGGTCTCAAAAAAAACAAAAAATGAAAATAAATTGTATTTTTAAATTGGAAATGAAATTTTGAGGCATAAAAGTCAAGAGATGTTTTTTAGCTTTGAGTAATGCGAGAGAGATGCTGCCATGGGTCAGACCTCACTGGCCAGAGCACCTGTGCTCGAACTGTGGTGGGAGCAGGAATGCCGCTGCATCCAGAGCTCAGAGCACTGAGGCATGCAGGTAGGAGCAGCATACAAGCTTTCGCCCTTCTGTGGCCTCCCCAGAGGGAGATTTAGGTATCAGTTGCCAACAATCCATTATGTGTCAAGCATTTTCACATAACTATCACAAGGATGAGTGTAATAAGTGTAATAAATAACATACTTAGAGCCAAAGAAATGATTCTGTGAAGCTGTACTTGTTCAAGGTCACTCATTGAGTTATTCTTAAAACTGGATTTGAAAACAGGTCTGGGACACAAGTCTAAGTCCCATGTTCATTTTATGAAGGAGTCTGCTTTTCATCAAGTCACCTCAGAGATGCGCGTGCTGCTATTTTCAGCCATACTGGGCCTAGACAAAAGTTTTCTTTGCCTTGCAAATTTCCCTTCTGTTCTCTCAAAACTAAGAATAGAGGTGATATTGAGCTGTCCCAGCATTCAGAGTGTGCTTTGCAGCCAGGGAGAGGACTCTGGAGGCATCCAGCTTTTGTTGTGTAAGGGGAATGAAAAGATATCATGTAACCTTATTTCCAGTCCCAACATCTTCCCTTTTGATCTCTAGTACATCTAGAAAATTAAGGCCATGCAAACTTACTTTTTTTTTTGAGACAGAGTCTCACTCTGTTGCCCGGGCTAGAGTGCCGTGGCATCAGCCTAGCTCACAGTAACCTCAAACTCTTGGGCTCAAGCAATCCTCCTGCCTCAGCCTCCCGGGTAGCTGGGACTGCAGGTGTGAGCCACCATGCCTGGCTAATTTTTTCTATATATTTGTAGTTGGCCAATTAATTTCTTTCTATTTTTAGTAGAGATGCTTGCTCAGGCTGGTTTCGAACTCTTGACCTTGAGTGATCCACCCGCCTCGGCCTCCCAAAGTGCTAGGATTACAGGCGTGAGCCACCATTCCCGGCCGCAAACTTACTTTTTACAACCTATGATAAGCAGAATGTCAGCCATGTATAGCTTTGTGTTCAATTTTGCTTTCTACAGTGAACATTAGGCATAGCAGAAGAATAAAAATGGACACATACACAGATTTATAGTAAGATCTATCCTTTATTTGATTAACGTAAATAGTATTGTAGGACAGTGGACAAAAGTAAACTGCTTGAAACTTAGAGTC
The DNA here is from genome assembly GCA_963574885.1 of Lepilemur ruficaudatus. Lineage (NCBI taxonomy): Eukaryota > Metazoa > Chordata > Mammalia > Primates > Lepilemuridae > Lepilemur > Lepilemur ruficaudatus. Next base: position 15,471 of record CAUYRT010026529.1, read on the forward strand.
ACATATAAACTCTCTAAGGCCACTGGTGGATTATTAGTCCCATGAGAGGATTCTAAAGAGTTTGTGTGTTGTAAAACGTTCCCTCTTGTTAATGTGTAAATTTCACTAGGTTTGTCTTGTTTTGTTTTGTTTGTAAATATATTGGGTCTTATTTTATAAAATAAGTATACTTTGAATAATTTTAAATTTCAACTGTAATATGGATATTTGCTTATCTCCCAAATCCTTGGATTGATAGCAAATTAAAGTTTGTTCAAGTTTGAGAAACCTAGATTAGCTGATGAGGTAAGAGTCCTTTCATGATTTTTATATCAACTAGAAAATAAAACTGTTATAGGCTGAAAAGAAATAGAAATCTTAATTTCAAGAATCTTCCCTTTGCGCAATTGTACATAGACATTGGCTTTTGCCCGACATTTACGAGGTGACTGGCAGTGGAGCATGGAGAGTTGTCTGATCCGTTGAGAGTAATTTTCTGCTGGTTAAGCCTTATCTCCAAGTTCTCAGGCATCTTTTTAGAGAAGCCCTTGCAGTCACTAACTCCGAGGATTATAGAGAATACGGAGAAACAGGTCTTATATATTCATGCTGTCAGGAAGAGCCTTCACCCAAAGAGTCTTGCACGTCCCTGACATGTTAGTCCCTACCTGCCCGTGTTACTATTCATTTCCTCCGTGCTTTCCTCCCTTTCTATCCTTATTATATCCATCTGGCTCTTTTTTCCCCTCTCCCCTTAGGCAGCTCACTTGTAGTTAGGAAGTTTATATGCCCTTATAACAAATTGCAAAAAAACTCATTTAACGGACAATGCCAGCTAGGCGCTGTGGCTCACACCTATAATCTCAGTACTTTTGAGAGATCAAGGCAGGAGGTTTATTTGAGGCCCGGAGTTGGAGACCAGCCTGGGCAACACAGAGAGACCTCTGTGTCAACAAAAAACAAACAAACAAAAATTAGCTGGGCCTGGTGGTACATGCGTAACAATTGGGGAGGCTGCCTGAGGAGGCTCCCTTGAGCCCAGGAGTTCAAGGCTGCAGTGAGCTATGATCACACCACTGTACTCCAGTGTGGGCAACAGAGGAAGACCCTGTCTCCAAAAAATAAGTAAATAAATAGATAAAGGGCAATACCTGCCAATTTGGAAGTACCAAATGACAAACATGGACAATTATGTAATCTATCTATCTCTGCATCCATGTCAAATTGAACTGATTTTTTTCTAGAGTAAAATGGTAAGAACAATTGCAGCATTCATGCTTCAGAGCACAGTTTAAGATTTTTGCATGTCCAATCCTCAAAGCCATGCAAGGGGTTTGCTCTAAACCACAAGTTTCTTTTAAACAAATGTAACATTTATTGATTTCCCACATTTCTTTTGATTGCCTACATTTTTGTTAACATTTCAGTTTACAAGAAGCTCCCACAAACATTGTCTCTCATTGGAGTCTCAGGACCTTCCTGTGAGATAGGCAACATCAGTGCTTCCATTTAGTAGGAAAGGCACCAGACTTGGTATGGTGAGACAATTTGTTTAAGCTTGCACAGCTAGTACATGGTGCAGCCAGGGTTGAGCTTGGGTCTTCTTAAAAGTGTGGCTTTTAAATAAAATATTTAAAAGCTTGCCAGAAAAGTATAACAATAACGTAGGAGCTGAAAGGAATTGTGTAAATCACTTGATTGCATTCCTCCCCCCCACCCCGGCAAAAAGGCAGGTAAAGGAACTTAGGCACAGAAAGATTCATTTGCTTGCCAAAAGTCACATAGGTAAAAAAGTGGCAGACCTGAGTGTAATATCCAAGGAAAATAAATGGAAGCTTATTAAAGCTTAAACTGTAAATGTGTACACAGTAGAAACAGAATTATTAGAGGAATGAAATTGCTTTGTTTCCTAACCCTGGTCAACCCATAGGGTTTATTTCCCAATCAGGAGGTTGTCTTGCCATTTTGACACAGCCTATTTCTTTAGAGTTGCCAGTAATGGTACTGGCTTTGCTGTCTTTCTTTCATGGATATATTTAAGCTCAGGGTCCAGGTTGCTGTGTGGCAGATTGTGATAATGCAAGGCTCACAGTGGTATCCTTGTAAACTAAAGGTCACTGTACGCTGGGCCAGGAATGAGCTGTTCAAGCTGACCTCTCCTGTTGGTTGTGTTTATGTCTGTTCACTATAAGGTTCTGACAGAAGCAAAGCCTTGGGATCCATTACATGTCCCAAACTTGTGGATGATGGTTGTGGAATGTTGGAAACATTGCTTACTGATTTAACACGTTAATTGCCATGTGAGTTGTATTTAACTCAGGCTAGTTTTGAGCCTGGGGCTTCGTGAAGCAAAACCCTGCAGTTGGCTTGTGAAAATCTTACCTGTTGATGTTCTTATTGTTACAATTAATATTGACAATTTAATTCTAAAAACATGGATTGCTTTGCATATAGTTCATGCACATAAAACAACAAAACAATAACAAATTAGAAAGATCATTTTGTTTTAATAAAACACTGTGGTCCCAGGGAAAAAAATTTTATTTCTAGTGTGGCAGTCAATGTGTTAAAATGGAGTTGTATAGATGAAGAGTTGCCCTATCTTAGTCTTCTTTGCGTTGCAACCAGATTAAAATAGTTGGCCTTAAACTTTTAATTTTGTTTTTGGCCTGGAAGCTTAAGTACTAGGGGTTAAAGGTTTTGTTTACTTTCTTTTTTCTTTCTTTACTTTCTTCCTCCTTTCTTTTTATTCTTTGTTTTGGTTTATTATTCTAATTATCTTTATGTTGTTACTTTGACATTTATTAGATATGCAGAATGTTTTGGTACTTTACATAATAAAAAGTAATCACATTGCTTTTTTATCAAGATTTTCAGATTTGCATTTTTGTTTTTCTATTTTTTCACAAATAGGCTTATAAAATTTTTTACACAAGGTTCTTTGTACAATATATTAATCTGAATATCAGAATTTACCCATTGAGATTCATGTGTGCTGATTAAATACACTTATGACCCCCTACATACATTTCTTTTACTTTTTTGTTGTTATGTGGCCTGGAAATGTTTCATTCATTATTCCATTTCATTTATTCATTCTTTTCCCAATGAACTTCCAAAAAGGATATGAAAGTATTTACTTCACACATATATTTTCTGATTCAGCTATCATAGTAACCTTTTATGAGGAAACTAGTGCTAATACTGGTTCTCCTACTAATAGATAAGAACCTGAGGTTCGGAGAGGTTTACCTTTCTCAAGCTTGCACAGTAAGTGGCAGGAGTACCAATAGAATAGATTTAGAATGGGTTATTCCATTCTGTCACTGTTTTTGTTCTTGTGTGTGTGTGACTTCCTCTAATTACAAATCAGTTGAACAGATTCAAGCATTCATTCGTTTGTGTGCCAGGAGCATTCTAGGTGTGGGGAATGCAGTGGTGAGAACAGATGCTGTCTCTCTCACAGAGCTCTGTAAACAAGTAAGCACATGAAGAAACAAGGTAGTTTTCAAATAGTGATATTTTCTCTGAAGGAAGCAAAATGAGATGGAAAGTGATGGAGGGAGACCACTTTGGGCAGTCAGGGACAGCCTCATTGAGGAGGTAATAGTAAGCACATCCTACAGGTGAAGGGCAGTATTAGGTACTTGGAATATATAAAAATAAAACAGCTTCCTGTTGCCCTTGCTTATGATGTAGAATTTCTCCACTCTCTATCTTTAAGGCCAGTCAACAGTTGAATTTTTTATCCAACTTATTTTTATCTGATACATTATGTTAAAATCTGCATGTTGAAAATGAAAAATTCTTGCATACTTTGCTGTAGGAACCAATCATTGTTTTTTGTCTTCATATACTTTATTAACTACATAGCTCTCCTAATAATACACCGGTATTACTCAGTTCTTGTGTGGTTATTGAAGTGAATGATTAGACATCTTCTCTCCTTCACTTTGTTCCCACTTTTTTTCAGATTTTTTTCAATGGTATCTATGCTTTTCTTGCTCTTCTAGCTTTTCTAACCTTGCATTTATTTCCCTTCAGATCTCAACATCTGCTGCAATTTGACAATTCAGGTTAGTGAAAATTTGCCCATTTATTAGTTTGTGCCTTAGCCAGTATTCACCAGCATTCTCCTACTTGAGATGAATAAGGACCTTTATTTCTCCAACCACTTGTGACTCATTACTGGTAAAATTAAATATTTATAGAACACTCTCACCAAAACAAGCTAGTTTTTTTAAAGAACATTTTTCTTTTCAAAAATGCAATATACTAGCATAGGAGCTTGATAGGAGAAGAGGACAAAATTAACATATAAGAAATCTAGAAAATGGGTCATATACAAATAATTAAAACAGAGCTGCTGCTTTTAGTAAGACAGAGCAAGTTTGTTATGTGTTCCAAATTATAGTTAACCCCAAAATAAATATTTATAGATAATTGAACAGTAGTTTTTAGAAATGATGCATGGTTTACTCAGGTGTGGAAATTATCCCTAGAATTTAGGCCCCAAACCTCTAAAAGATTTAAAATTTATTGGGGGGGAGGGGGAAGAAATCCACAAATATTTTAAAATATCCAATTTTAACTTAAATCGAAAAGCAGCAGTAGTGTATTTTTGTTAGGGCCTTATATTGTGTAATGTATTCTATGTAAGTATGGGAAAAGCTGGTGAAAACTGTGGATTTATCTACAAAATACATTGGGGAGTTTTGTGTGGAAAGTGTCCTGACACCTCAGGAAATGCTAAGGAAGGAACAGGTAGGTAGACTGGATATTCCACAAGGGTAGGGACAGTCTCCTCATTGCTCCAGCTCCAGCCCCAGCACCTAGCTAGTGCCAGGCACATGATACTTTTTTTTTTTTTTTTTTTTTACTGATTTCAAGTTGAGTTTATAAGCTGGTTGAGTCACTGAAGTACAAGGTCTGCTAATAACTCATGACTACTTTACATTCTAATAGCACTTTATGTTCACGTGCTTTTTTTTCTTTGCTCTTGAATATATAATACCTGAAGGTGAGACGAGTTTTAGCCTCGTCTTACAGGGAAAGGAGTTAGTTGGTCAAGAGACTTTCTCAGGTCACACATGTATAGTTAGTGACAGGATGAGATTTAAATCTTACATAATAGAACTAAAAGTGATTTTATGATTATCTAGATTAGTTTCAACAGGGGAATAACTTAAAGGTATGGAAATAGATGGCAGGAGATACATAGTGAGTCCTGCTGAGGGAAAATAATGCCCCTATGCCTCTCACACTCTCATAGCAGCTTCCAGAAGAATGGGATGCCTGAGGGTGACCACAGCCCAGCATGTAGGCTAACAGATGCCCACACCCCTCTCGAGGCATGTCTGTGGAATTTAGAATGCTGCCGTAGATTGACGATTGAATTTATGAAGCATTATAATGTCCTTGACATAAGTCCAGTATCCCTGTCCCAACTTAATTGTTGTCTCTGCTTATGTGAGTTTGGTTTCCTTTTATATACTCCTTACTCCTCAGAAGCTGCTTCAGGAACTTCTCATAGTTCCTGACCTTGCCCTATCCAATATTTTCCCAGAGGAAAGTTCTTAGCTCCCTGGTAATGCCTCAAGCATTAACTGCTCTTCCCTGCCAGGTGTCCCCTTGCTCCAGCTCTTCAGCCCACAGGGCCTGCTCTGAATGATGGGCTGGGAATTGCCTAGGATTAGGAATTACCTAAGGCCCTGTCCCTGCTCTTGTGAGATGTGTTCTAAGCTCTGCATCACTCTCACCTTCTCAACAACCCTGGAATGTATAGAGCAGTGCTATACCTAGTGCCACCTTTTCTCCCCTGAAATAAAATCCCTGGATAATGAAACCTATCACATAATTTTTTTAAAAATCAGTAATGTCCTACCTGTAACATAAAGGAGAAATAAGAGAAATAAAACATATTATGGATAAAAGAAGTAAGGTACTGCTTGGGACACATACTATACAGCATGGATGTAACTTGAGGACATTGTGCTAAATTAAATAAGCCAGACACAAAAGCACAAGTACTGTATGACTCCACTTAGATGAGGTGGATTCATAGAGTAGTCAGATTCATAGAGACTGAAAATAGTGTTTTCCAGGGGAAGTGGGGAAATGAGCTATTGTTTAATGGGTACAGAGTTTCAGCTTGGGAAGATGAAAAAGTTCTGGAGATGGATGGTGGTGATAGTTACACAACAATGTAAATGTGCTTAATAATATAGAACATTTTGAAATGGTTAAAATGGCAAATTTTATGTGATACAAATTTTACCATAATAAAAAAATAAACTATATCAGAAAGGTAAAAATAGCCCCCATAAATTTCCAAAACACCCCAGAGGGGTGGTACTACCCAAATTGTGAACCAGTTGTGTACTATTTGTTGGAGATTGGGAAACTTATGCCCAAGATCTTAGAATCAGTAATGAGTAGAGCTCATAATTTGACTCCAAAGACGTTTCCAAAGACATATTCCTAGGCCTTCCAACTCCCAGTTCAAGGAAGTTTTCTCTCTGCTCTGCAGCTGTCTTTATCCAGAGGACTCAGGCCTTCCACTTTCTTATCTATCTTCCAACTGGAGTGTGGTCCTTTTCTTTCTGAGCACTGTATAATCACAAGACAAAAGTGAATATATTTAAAATACAGTCTATATCTGAGGGTTGCGCATCCACAGATCGAAAGTATGAAAAAAAGAAACAATAAAATAACAATACAACAATGAAAAATAATACAAATAAAAAAACAATACAGAAGACTATACTTTCAGGGATCATTTCTGAATTCATTCATTCTCTGAATGTGTAGAGCATTAAAAATACAGAATTAAGCCAGGCGAGGTGGCTGACACCTATAATCCCAGCACTTAGGGAGGCTAAGGTGGGAGAATGGCTTGAGGCCAAGAGTTTTGGGCCAGCCTGTGTGGCATAGGGAGACCTCGTTTGTACAAAAAATAAAAAAAATTAGCCAGAGTGGCGTGCACCTGTAGTCCCAGCTACTCAGGAGGCTGAAGCATGAAGATTGTTTGAGCCCAGGAGTTTGAGGTTTAAAATATAGTATAACATGATTTACATTGTATTAGGTATTATAAGGAATCTAGAGATGATTTAAGGTATATGGGAGGATGTGTGTAGGTTACATGTAAGTACTATGCCATTTTGTATCAGAGACTTGAGCATCCTTGGATATTGGTATCTGTGGAGGTCCTGGAACCCATGGATATCAAGAGATGACCATAATATTAATTTCAGTCCCCGAAACCCCTACCCCAGAACTCTGAAACAAGACTAAGAAAAGGTACAATTGGGGTAGATAATCTCAGAAGTATGTGGAAATAACAATAGAAGGAGAAGTGATCTAGGCCTAATCCTAACAATTTTTAATCTTCATTCATGGTAAAAAAAAAAAAAATAGCATTTATGGATGGTACTAGGATGAGAGTCAACAATTAGATGGCTCTTTGTATTAATAGAGAAGACTCAACACTGTGCCTGACAAAGACTAGAAGAGAAATATGGATAGAAGACTTTGGCAAAGTAGCATTCTAGCCAACATCAGTAGCCTGAATCTTGGTGCAGACAGGTTAGAAGAAGGTAGACTTTTCATGGAAGGATCAATTTTTCCTCACTTCAGAATTAAGGACAAAATTAAGAAGCTGAATAAGAACTAATGGCTTAATTTCTTTGTTTCTCTTAAAAATCAGATAAATCTTAAACTAAATAAATAAAAATTTCAATAAACCAACTGTCTACACATCTTTTATTGTTCAAGAAGAAATAGAACCAATTTTGTGAACTTACAAAACATTTGGCTTATTGACATTATTGCAGGATCACTGAATAATCAAGTTACCCCAAATCTTAGTGATTTAAATAATACTTTCTGAATATTCTTTCCTATTTTAAGATGAAGCCTATCTTAAACTTCTAAGATTTAAGCTAATTGGAACTAGCTTTTGTTGGGTGCATTGGTTCATTTTGGACCATTTTTCCAAATTCATGTGTAGTCATGTGTTACTTAATAACAGGGATACACTCTGAGAAATGCATCATTAGGCAATTTCCTTGTCGTGCAGACATTACAGAGTGTACTTACGCATACCTAGATGGTGTAGTCTACACCTCGGCTATTTGGTATAGTATTGCTCCTAGGCTACAAAACTGTACAACATATTACTGTACTGCATACTGTAGGCAATTTCAACATAATGGTAAGTATTTGTGTATCTAAACATACAAAATGTACAGTGAAAATATGATATTATAATCTTATGGGATCATCATTGTATATGTGGTCCATCATTGACTGAAACATTTTGTAGTGCATGACTGTAATTCAGTGATCAATTAGGGACTCCATAACCTACACCTATCTATTAATAATTGCATTTGCATGCACATCTAGCTGATAAGTGACTTTATCACCAGATCAATCCAGGAGTAAGTTTAGGCCGGGCGCGGTGGCTCACGCCTGTAATCCTAGCACTCTGGGAGGCCAAGGCGGGAGGATCGTTCAAGGTCAGGAGTTCGAAACCAGCCTGAGCAAGAGTGAGACCCTGTCTCTACTAAAAATAGAAAGAAATTATTTGACCAACTAAAAATACATAGAAAAAATTAGCTGGGCATGGTGGCGTATGCCTGTAGTCCCAGCTACTCGGGAGGCTGAGGCAGAAGGATTGCTTGAGCCCAGGAGTTTGAGGTTGCTGTGAGCTAAGCTGACGCTGCGGCACTCTAGCCCAGGCAACAGAGTGAGACTCTTGTCTCAAAAAAAAAAAAAAAAAAAAAAATCCAGGAGAAGTTTAAAGAGCATATTCCCCTCCCCCCTTTTCTAATAAATACAAAACATGGAGGCACATTATACATCGAAAGAGCATGAATCACAAACGGGATCCCGCATCTGCAGAACCATTGCAACCGATTTGTATCTTCAAAGCGTTCTACTGAAGTATTGGAGTCAGTTGGTCATGCAGGTGGGCTGCAGACTGTGGCTGAGCCGTCCAGAACAGTCTTGATGACCAGCATAGACACAGTCCATTGTATTGATTCAAACTAGCCAGGAACCAAGATCTGAGAGTGGTGAATCTGGTATGCCAAGAGTAAGACTCCAAGAAAACTGTTCAGAATCAAATTTGGATTTATGTGGAATGAATAAAAATTTAAATAAAACAACAGATTAAATACCTTTCATTGTTTGGGAAGGAACAGAACACTTTTTTGATAATTTATAAAATATCTGGCACCGAAATTAGGATCAGGATCACTAAATAATTTAAAGTTACCTAAAAATCCTAGTGATTTATTTTCTATTTTAAGGTGAAGGCTACTTTAAACTTATAATTCAGGGTTACTTAAACTGGCATCTAAATTCAAATTGGTTTTGGATGATAATTCCTCTAGAACATTTCACTAAATCTTGATCTTATCTAAACGATGCCATGACAAGGATGGACTATTAACTTTTTTGTTTTGTTTGTAATCCAGGGAAAATTATTTTTTAAAAAACAGGGAAATCCCAAGGATTTTGGATCAAAGTAAAGAAAAAAAAAGATTGAAAGTTAAATATGTATATTTTTATATTAGTTTAAAAAAATGGAAAAATAGCAAAGACTTTAAAAAAATTTTTAGAGTTAGAAATGTTTTCAAAATTAGACTAAAGTTCTTCAAGCCATCAGGCATCTCTTCCTTGTAAACTCTTCTTTTTCTACTCCTTGGTGGCCGTTAAACAATCTTTACTCCAGAAATCTTTACTCTTTTGTTCTCAGTCCTTTTATAATGTCTTAACAGTGCCATGTGTGATTATTGACACCATGGAAACCCAACTTAATGAAGTGGAAAGACTGGCTGTTTAAAAAAACAAACAGAACCAATTACCCATGCCTCCTAGAGTCCCGTTAGGCCAAAGGTCTGCTGTCCACCTGGTACAGCAGAAATATTGTTAGAAACCAGGCATTGGGCTGCCTAAAGATGTTAGTCCTTAAAAATGTTGGCAGGCAAAGAAATTTTTCCCTTCAAGCACATCTGAGAGATGTTTTAGTTTCAAGGCACAGTTGATCAGATTTAACAAGCTAAAATGACTTTTTGAGGCTGATCTAATGAGTGAATATCTGTTGTTGGCCATAAAGTCCTATTTCAATGTTTTTTGGTTTAAAGAGTTTAATTTTATGTACCCAAGTCTATGGAGTTAGTTTTCTTCTCCCTATAATCACCTCAATTGGCTCACTGGTGTACAATGCTCATGCAAAACTTCTAAAAGGAATCCCCCACTTGTTTTAATTTGTTTCCTTTTCTGAGCAAAAACAGAGATAGAAGAAATACAGTTGTTTAAAAAAGAAAGGAAAAAGCCAAAACAAACCCTCTTGTTCCATTCAGAAGATTTCTGTTCATCCTACTTTGAAGTCAAAGGGTAGTGTAAAGTTTTGATTTGCAACAAACTCTGAGATTATCCATTAACCACTCTAGCAGGCTTTCTACTCCCTTTCAAACATACATCTATTTTTTAAAGGGGCCAGTCTCTTTTCCTTGAGTTTATCTTTTTAAAAAGTATATTTAAGCAGAATGGTCTTCTAGAGTTATGGTATAGCTTTTCAAATGTTGGATAGATATATTCTTAGAAATCACTCCAAACTGCATGCAAATGAGAAGCAACAAGCTGAAGCTGCTAATCTCTGGTGTGAACAGCAGCGAGTAAAACTGCTCTGAATTTAGTATCCCTATTGGAAAGTAGGAAGTTGAAGAAATCAGTTTGAATTCCATAATCACTGAAAATGTTATGTAGCATTTTATTATCCCATTTTTGGATTAACCATGTGAATGTAAAAGATGTAAAAGATACAGGTCCCCTCCTTTCCCCAAAGAGTTTATTCACCTAGAGACAAAATGAATGCACATGTTGCCCACTCCTCTTTTCAGTTTTGTGATGTGTATCTGAAGAGGAAGGGCAGAGATCAGAGAATCAAAATCATCACAGACAGGACAGATGATGACTGACTGAAATCTTTTATCCCCCAAAGAGCATAGTTAACTGCAACAATAGTGGATGACAAATATTGGGTGGGGTGGTGTTTGCTTTTGCAAAGACAGGTGTAGTTCCTTAAGCCCCACAGTTCTGCAAAGACAGATGTAGTTCCTTAAGCCCCACAGTCTGCAGTGTTCCACTGGGCCTGTCATTGCCCTGCTTTCCTGGCCTTTGTTAGTACTCTGTACATGAGTCAGTCAGCTCTCACTCCAAGTCCACTGTTAGAAATAAAGTTATTTTTGTTTGAAGAGTCTTCAGTAGTTCCCATTCTTCTTTAACCATTATTCCTCAAAGATATATAGTCTAACTTGTGTTCACCAAAGTTTTATCCTATTGTTTAAGTAATATGTTCCATGAAAGGACCGTATATGCAAAGCAACTCCCACATGTGAGAAAGGAGCCAAGAAACCAAAAAATGAGGCAGACAATACCAGTTTGCTGGTATGGGATGATTTATTAGGGAAACTTACTAACAGAAGCATGGTCTTGGGCGGCCACAAGACAGGGAGATTTCCACATAACAACCCGTCAGACCCAGGGCTTATATCTTGGGCAAAAAGTGTACTTGCTCTGGGAGGAAGGTGTAGGTGGTTACGGGTGTCACAGCCTATGATGTATGCAGCAATATCCAGGGTTATTTTGGAGGAAAGATAGAGTTTACAATGAATAGGTGTTCCTACATAAAGAGTAATATATCAACTAGATATTTTGGAGGCATTCCTGGACATTTAAATAGATTGGCATTTAAAATAAATTCACTCTTGTCCCCACAAATAAATTGCATAAACATTAAAGATTTTAAGCAAAAAGTACTCACCCCTTAAAAAGGGGAGAATAATGATGCTAGTGACCATCACCGCCAAATAACACAATCTGAGAAAACAGTACGGTAGGTCATTATTGGACCTTTTTGACCAGTGGCGTTCTTGCCTTGCAGGTGTGTACCACCACGGGGTTTCATGGGCTTCTGTAAATAAAGTCATTTGCAGTCCCCCTCTTTTGGGCATTCTTCTACTGTGAAACCATTTGCTGAAGAGAAGCTTGAGTTTCTAATGCACTTTGTCAGTGTTATGAGAGCTGATTTTATACTATAGCCACACATTTAACTTCCTTCATGATTGATTGTGTGAGAGCCAGAGGACTGTGCCTTGGATTCTCAGTGGAAGAACACCATCTGATGTCTCCAAATGTCTTGCTCTGCAGCTCCCGTGTAGGAGAGAGGTGGAGAGGAGAGAGATCAGGGCTGAGGCCATTCCGGTGAGATGATCACTTTCTTAGGCTGCTGCCCTCACCTCAAAAAGTGGGATCTGCCTCTGGTCTCTAGTGAAGGGAGAGGAACCTGCCTTCAGTTGGCTGACCAGAAACATGTTATCCACACAGAAAGGTGTACCACCATTTAGTTGAAGTGGGGATGGCTAAAGGAAGGGGAAACTTGCACTAGTTTGCCTGTTTTTTCCCTCTTCTTTCACTCAAAGATATAAAATGAGCAGGTGTTTTGGGATATGATTCTTGATTATCTTTGGATAGCAAAACAATAAATAGGGTTTCACACAATCTAAAAATGGCTTTTGTGTGCAAGAACAGGATCTCTGGGGAAAAAAACAAATATGTAAAAAATGGCTTTTGTGGTCAGTGAAAGCTGTTGTTGCTTGAATGGTGAAAAATGTTTTAGGTGCAGCTGGTGTTCAGGATGCCAATCAGCAAAGTTTTGTTAATCCCCTGTAAGTGTGCAGCCTTGGATTAAACACACGTTAGAGAATATAAATAAAAGACTAATTCCTGCCCTAAAGAAATTTACACATTCAGATAAAGTCTAATTTATCTTTAAAGTTAACTATAAACTGCTCTACAAAAAAAAATTATCCCCGTGTAGGTAATGACCTCTAGTATAAGTTTTACATTGGTTTAAAAAATAAATTAGGTTAAGTATGAAAACATCTCTTCAACATTTTCATGTCTCTGTGCAACCCTTTATTAGAAATATCAGTTTTGCCCAATATTCTTTTTTTCTTCTATTGTTGTTGCTACTTGAACACAAAGTTTTGCCCAATATTCATACTTTCTGCTGAACTAAAGTGCTTACCAGTCTCCAGCCGATGAGAAATGGGCAGAAATTTGTAAAACAGTCAGCAGCAGTCATGGGAGAACCAGGCTACAAAGAGAACACACCAGACCTCTTGGATACTGCTGCCTCAGTGAGGAAGGATCTTTAGGACCCACAGATCCAGCATTCCCAGATTGCCTCACTCACTGACCAAACAAACTTTTGTAGTTTGCAGATTTTGGTGGAGGATGGGGAGGGAGTATTAGAAGCTTTATTTATTTAAATAACAACAATAACAAAATGTGTTGAATAATGTCCCATATAATTGAAGAACTAAGTTTCCACTTAAGCATAATTTGAATTACCCAATTTACCCTCTTTCAAAAGACCTCAAACATTTCACCTTATTATTCTTTTGAAGGATTACAAAGTAGAGCATGGGGCAGAAATAACCACTAATAAAAAATAATAGCAACCTGGCAGCAGATATTAGTTTCATCAAAAGAGTGACTGGTAAATTCAGTCTTATGAATACTAAATAAAGTTTCTTGAAAACTCATAATAGATCCTTTGGTGCTTCCTGAAGTGGATCAGTACATTGGGGTCTGGATTTAAATTCCAAATAAAGCCAATGAGTGTGCATTAATTATATCCCACCTGCCTTAGATCAGGTCATTCATTTCCTCCGAAATTGAGCTGGAATCCGTCTCTTTCAATTTTGTCTAATCTCACTTGGAGAGTGATAAAGGCCTGGAGAAATAAGCCAGTTTGAAGTTACCTTCATCAACAGTGTCTTGTCTTTGCAGCCACAAGTGGATTTCTTAAGCATAATGCAAGCCACATAAGTAATTTTAAATTTTCTAGTAGCCACATTTAAAAAAAGTAAAAAGAAACAAATGAAATTAGTTTTGTGATATATTTTATTAATATTTAACCAATATAGTCCAAATATTGCAACATGAATCAGTACTTAAAAATTATTGCGATATCATGCATGTTTTTTCCCACTAAGACTTCTAAATCCTCTGTATGTTTTACACTTACAGCATCTCTCAATTCAAACTAGCTGTATTTCAGTGCTCAATTGGCCACAGAGTGTTAGCATGGTGTGCTTAAGGAAGCAGCTGGAGGTGAACTTGTGATAGCAAAGCAGAAGTTTTTATCTGTCAAACCAGAAGTTTGAGCTTTACTCTAAGGGATAGGGGAGCCATAAAAGGATCTTAAGCAGAGAAGTGACATTTTTTATTTTGAACTTAACCTGGTAGCCTCAGGGAATATAGGTTAGAGGAGAGAGATTGGTGAGGAGTGATAAGACTGGAACTAAAATACTGTGGGGAAGGTGGACCAAAGGAAGCAAGTCTGAGAGATTTAGGTGATAACATTATCAGGATTGGATTTGAAGAGAGGGAGATGGTGTAATCTAAGATGGTCGTCAGATATTTGCCGTGGGTATTTAGACCAAAAATAGTATTAAGTGAAATGGGGGGAGATGAGTTCAGCATGGGGCATGTTGACTTTGAGGTGCCTTTGAGACAGGCAGGTGTGTATGTCTAGTTTTACATGAAGAGTCTGCTCAAGAATGTGCAGAGACGCTAACAAAGCTCAGTAGGAACACTTAATACCTAAGCTGCCAAATGAAAACCGTAGGCAATAACAAGAAGTTAGAAAGCCAAAGAGGGTAGAAGAGGCAGCAGAAATGTGGAAAGGTAAGAACATATTAGCATGTTTAATTGACATTGTGAATAAACCTGTCCTACTGGGCCAGATAGGATTAGGGCTGAGATCAAAGCTGGCCTAATGCAGTTTGCAGACATGTTTTGTTTGGCTTTTGTAGGGCTGGATCACACAGTATTCTAAATTTAAGTGCCAACATTTCCACACAAAATCCAGATTTCTGATTTTTCTTTAAAATAAAAGGTGGCTGGGAGTTAGATCTGACAACATTGGTAGTCATGTATGGTAGTAATCCCTGAAGTGTATGCCCTTTCTTTCCAGTGAATCTGTTTTAATCCTTTATGTTGTTTGTTTGGGCCCAGTAGAAATTTGAATTTTCTGTTTCTGAGCCAAGGATCAGTAGGTAATAAAAGTACAAAGATAGATTAGCAACAGATTATGGAGAGTTTTGAATACCAAACTAAGGAGTGTACACGTAGGCAGTGGGCAACCTTCGAATAAGGAATTGATGAGATTAAAGCCATATTTAGGAGGATTATTCCGGGCTAGTATGAAAATACAGACGTTAGGGAGAACGGTTACTAGTTTTCAAAAAGAAGAAAGAGAGGAGACGGTGTTGAGATACACATATGGGCTTAAAAAATGCAAAATGAAAGTGTCTTGAGATGTTATCCAGAAAGACGACTCACTGCCATGTGGGAACCATATGGGCCATTGAACTTGGTGGGAAATTTGCTTGCAGACTTCCAGAACTCAGGCTGATGTTTGATGTGGAGGACAATGATTGTTAGGTGTTGTGGAAAAGTCAAACAAAATATGCTTACTTACTGTTTATCAATGGCCCACTGGTGACTATAGGCACTGTTCTAAGTAGACTGTAAATGGAGGGGAAAGGTCCTTTTAATAAAAGGCTAAAATTAATATCTGATTATTATTAACTGTGTGCCAAGCACTATTCTAAACTCTTTACATGATATTTTATTTAATCCTCATAACCACTCTCTGAAGTATTATTGCAATTTCCATTTTATAGATAAGGAAACTGAGACCCTAGAGGGTTAAGAACTTACCCAAAGTCGCAAGGCTGATAAGGATGGAACCAGAGCTTGAACCAAGCAGTCTGACTCTCCAGAGGCTTATCTTTGAACTATGTTAAATTGCCTCCAAATCTTTATTTGTTCTCACATGGGCAACTTCATAGGTAGAGAACATTATGCTTTCATCCTGGAAGCTCTACTATACTTATTTCAGGGCCATCGGTTTGGTTCAGTCCTCCTAGAAGAAATGACACTCAAGAATTGACCCTTTAACTATCTTTCAGGGAGCAGATAATGTGCTAGGTCCTTGGGTAACCTTGAGAGAACGAGGTTGTGGTGTGTTCAGAGGTCTGTTCTCTTCCTTTAGCTAAGGGCTTAATGTTAGCTTATCAAGTGTGTGCCAGTAACCCTTTATTGGGAAAACTCCTGTTTCTTTTTATGTGAGCTAGATCATATTAGATTTTGTTCATATGTTTTCTTGAAAAGTTGCCACAGAATAAATTTTATAACTACTTGAATTTGGAAGGGGGTGAGAGTCTATAACACTGTAGAAAAACAAAGGCATTTGATGCATAGCCTCAAACCGTGTCAAGTTTTCCTACCATATATATTGTGGTTTCCTTCTCTTTGGTCTACAGATGAAACATGTGGAAGAAAGATTTCAAGATGAAAAAAATAAAGAGGTGGTTCTCATGTGTATTGGCGT
The DNA here is from genome assembly GCA_963574885.1 of Lepilemur ruficaudatus. Classification (NCBI taxonomy): domain Eukaryota; kingdom Metazoa; phylum Chordata; class Mammalia; order Primates; family Lepilemuridae; genus Lepilemur; species Lepilemur ruficaudatus. The sequence goes on from CAUYRT010026529.1 coordinate 31,927, forward strand.
CACTTCAGGAGTTGGACGACTGCTCTTTGGCCGGATTGCAGATTATGTACCTGGTGTGAAGAAGGTTTATCTGCAGGTACTTTTGCTTTCTTCCCTAACAAAATTATTCTTATTACCTGATGGCTAATTAAATATACTTATATGCTTACCTTTTTTTATAAAAATAAGAAACATTTTCTAGAACATAACTTTTACAGGCAGTTTTTCAAGGACAAAATCAGTATGAGTTTAGGTTTTAAACATGAGAAATTGGCAATGAAACAACAATCTTCTTTGTTTTGCCATGGAGCTCCACCAAACCAAAATGGTTTTTGCCCATTACTTTTTCTAAGAATGTTTTTTGGCGTAGTTCTCATAGTCATGTGCAGGTCCTGTGCCTTTTGCAATGTCTTATGAAATTTGGGTGCATGTGTAACTTTTGAGCTTCTTTATTGAAAATTGCCCCCTGGATGTTGTGGGTTATGTATAAATATGCTAATTCCAAGATCATTACTGACACTTATTCAACAGAACAGGTATTTAAGTGACTCCTTCATGCCAGATATTGTGCTAAATGCTGCAGAGTTAAATGAAACATGGTCTGTACCCTCAGTTACTAACTAATAATCTCTTAGGAGACAAATACTAAGCAGTGTTGCAGCGCAGTGAAATAATGAGTATGCTAGGTGGTGCCATGGAAACAGAGGGACCCAGCTTGTGAATCACTAGTAAGGTCTGAGCAGTGTTAAGAGGTGAGGACTAGGTATGTAGATAAGGAAGATGGAGAAAGATGCTCCAAGCAGAAGAAAACCACATGGGCAAAGACGTGGTAGTGTCGGCATGGGATGTCACGTCTGGGAAACCGAATGTTCGAGTGAAATCAAGGGAGAATAGTAGATGGATTGGTTGTGGGTACAGACAGGAAGCAGGTTGGCAAGGGCGTTTACATACATAAAAGAGGATGAACTCTATCCCGACATCTACCAGGAGCCATTAAAGGATTTTAAACCAGGGATTAACATGAGTTGTGTTGTATAGAGATCAATCTGGAGACTGTGAAGGGTGGAATGGAGTGGAGGAGGGGACAAGAGTTGAGATAGTCACAAAATGCTGCATATTAAATGATTCCATTTACATGAAATGTCCAGAATAGGCAGAGCCATGGAGAAAGAAGGTAGATTAGTGGTTATCAGGGGCTTGGGGAAGGGAGGAATGCGGAGTAACTGCTACTGGGTATGAGGTTTCTTTGTGGGGTGAGGAAAATGTTCTAAAATTAGATAGAGGTGATGGTTGCACAATGTTGTGAATGTACTAAAACCCACTGAATTGTACACTTTAAGTGGGTGAATTTTATAGTATATGAGTTATATCTCAATAAAGCTATTATTTATTTTTTTTCCTATTTTTTTTTTTTTTTGAGACAGAGTCTCACTCTGTTGCCTGGGCTAGAGTGCCGTGGCGTCAGCCTAGCTCACAGCAACCTCAAACTCCTGGGCTCAAGCGATTCTTCTGCCTCAGTCTCCCGAGTAGCTGAAACTACAGGCCTGTGCCACCATGCCTGGCTAATTTTTTCTAAATATATATTTTTTAGTTGGCCAATTAATTTCTTTCTATTTTTAGTAGAGATGGGGTCTCGCTCTTGCTCAGGCTGATTTTGAACTCCTGACCTTGAGCGATCCTCCCACCTTAGCCTCCCAGAGTGCTAGGATTACAGGCGTGAGCCACCGTGCCCGGCCA
>CAUYRT010026531.1:0-22919 GCA_963574885.1 Lepilemur ruficaudatus
GGTGTCCTTATAAGCAGAGGAGATGAGGACACAGACACGCACGGAGGGATGGCCCCATGAGGACACAGGGAGAAGACGGTGTCTACACGCCCGGGAGAGAGGACTCAGGAGGAACCAGCCCTGAGACACCTCGATCTGGGACTTCCAGCCTCCAGGACTGTGGGAGAATAAATGTCTGTTGTTTAAGTCACTCAGTCTGAGTGACAGTAATATGGTAGCCCTAGACAACGAATACTGTGATGTCCTGCATTTTTTTTTTCCTTCCAATCACTCTGCCTATGTTTTCCTTCGCTTTGGCAGAGCCATCTTGGCTGTTAAAAGTCACGACTGGATATTAAATACATCCAAAAGAGGATTATAACACCAATGCAAACACTCCCATATCTCCTCTTCAGCTTAAGAGAGAGAACCTTTCTGGTCTCCTAGCGACGTTCATTTCCATTTTTTTTTCCTCTCTGGATGGGAGGTGGATTGTTAGTGTCTGCATTTCCTGGTTACCATTGTTCATTGGAATGAGGAAAGTGGATAGCTCCTCTTTGAGTTTATCGGTCCCTGGATTTCAAGGAGCATTCTATTTGTGTCAATAAAGTTTTATTGGTCACCAGTCACGCCCATTTGTTGATGTGTTATGTGTGGCTGTTTGTGCACCATGATGGCAGAGTTGTTGCAACCGGAGACCATTTGGCTCCAAAGCTTGAAACATTCACTCTCTGGCCCATACAGGAAAATTTTCCCAACCTCTAGCTGACACTCACTTGGCTTGTTTTGGTGAAGAAGCTCTCTCCTCAGTGAAATTCCGTGTTCTGGTGGTTACACTCAACTATCTACAGAAAACAAGTCTCTCTTGGGGACAGAACTTATTACTGTGCCCAAAAATAGAAATAGGAATATGCTACATTATTTCAATTCTGTTCCTTGACGTGGATTCTATGACCCATAAAAGACAAAAGAGAAATCTGATAGTTGAACTGTTTCTGATCATTGCTTCTGCCCTTGGTGTAAGGAAACAGCCAAGATGAAATTGCCCTCCATGGCTAAACTTAACTTGGATTCCACATCGGTATTTTCAACATTTTCTGCTGAATCACACTCACCACTTTTGTTGAAGGCGGTCACCGACGTTTATGCAGACTAGAGCTACGCGGGCATGGCCCTCTGATGTATCCCAGCGGCTTGTCTGATCTAATGACACTAACCCAATCAAAGAAAAGGGCCAATGTCATGAACATAATCGCTAGAATTCCTATTTCCCCTGAACAGTTGCAGGGCAGAGTTGCTGGTCCTAGTTGAAAGGATATGGCCAGGTATGTTGGGTCTCTCAATGGCAGCATCGCAAACAGGGTATGAATTGTTTTACACTGAAACTGCTTCTGGCTTTGCTTAAGACCTTGAATTTTGCAGGAAAGACCTGCGGTGTCTGCTGTGGATTCCGCACAGCTTAATGTTGCAACGGGCTTCAGTTAAACCCGACGGGAGCATCAATACTGCCGGGTGCATGGGCTCCTGCGTGATTTGGCGTGGGTGGCAGGAGGATGCTGTCTTTGGTGGAGGAGGGAGCCTCTTGATCTGTCTGTGGCTTCTCTGTCCTGTGGGCGGAGCTGGTTTCTTGAAGCTACTGCTAAAGCCGTTTCCTTACCCAGCACAGAGGCTGGTTTGGTAAGCCAGAAATGTACCCCGTTGTTTTACTTTGTGTTCCTTTCATTTGTACCCATTTGAAAGAGAAGAGTCACTGTGCAAAGTCCATCAGGAGCCAGTGTTCCTCGGGTGGTCCTGGGCTACAGACGGAGCTCAGCCTTTCTGAGTGATCCCACCTGTTTCAGAATAGGAACGCGAGTGTGCAAATACTGTATAGTGGTCAGATCAGGGAAATTAGCAAATCCAAAGAGATTTACTTTTAACGAGACAAATCTTGTTGTCGAATCCCATGAGCTGTAATTAGGTAGCTTATTCCCACCTACAAATACATGTGTTTGGGGTGGGGAGTGATGGCTCTGAGACACGGGTGTAGTTTTCCTATATTCCCAGGATGATAATGGGTCATTTCTGGGAGCCTTCCCCAAATTCTCATTCACCTCCACCCTCATGCCACTGCAAGATTTCACGTTTTGATCAACAAGTTGTGTTTTCAAACTATGTACATAATCCTCTTCCCTTTTGTTAAAAATCACGGAGTTTCTAAATTTTTTACATTAGCTTGCGACTCAGAGTCAATGACCGTAAAAATATTATTATTGTATGCCTGCTACTTGTCAGGGTTAACTTATTGTCGGCATAACCAGAATATATTTCCCAGTGTTAGGAGCCCAAACGCCTCGTCTATATTCCAAAAATCAGGTCCCCATTCCCCAATCTGCTTCATAGTTTAGATCAGGGGTCCCCAACCCTTTTGGTACCAGGGGCCATTTCCACCGAAGACAATTTTTCCACTGACCGGGGAGGGCTCTGATGGTTTTGGGATGATTCAAAGGCATTACACTTATTGTGCGTTTTATTTTTATTACTGTTACATTGTAATATACAATGAAATAACTATAGAACTCACCATAGGTTGGGGACCCTTGGTTTAGGCGACATTGGATTGTGAGGCAATTTTTCAGGTCACTCGATCGTCGTAACGAGGTCATCGGTTTGGGGACGTTTTGCATAGTGAAAGGCAAACATTGACTACTCTTTAGACGCATGAGAACCCTTCTCTTAACTTTTCCATTTCTGCTCACCTCCGTCTCACATAGAAATTTGCACCCTAAAAAAAGCACAGATAATTGTTTGCTTCGGAGAGATTGAAATGCAACCGAAACCCCCACGAACGCCTGCCTCGAAGCCAAGTCAGTCACGCGGCCGGGGTGCTTGCCGGCCGACGTCCTGGACGGCGAGCACGAAGGTGGCTAAATCCAGGCCAGAAGCAAAGAGCAAACAGTGCCTTCCTTATCCCGCCCGTCGCCCCGTAAAATCGCCTCTGCCCATGCTGTTTCAATCAGGCGTCTGCACAGTGCATGACGTACCGTAAGTAAGTTAAATGTTTGGGTGGACGTGTTAGTAAATTTCCTGCTAGAAATACAGACAACCTCTTAAAATGCGCGTTGCTCTGCAGGCACACACGTTTCGGTGATTTGCCGGCCTCAGATCACGTTTACTAGGCTTCTCCGTGACCCAGCATCGCGACGGCCCCTGCAACTATTAACGAAGTGCAGCAAAGCGCTTAAACCCAGCTTCTGTACGGTTGGACACAAGACATTGTTCCTGGACTCCTCCCAGCACCCTCTACCATTTTTTTTTTCCGTGCAGCAATGTTTTATGCATCCGTTAGCCAGCACTGTCATAGCAAAACATCAACTGCGTTTGTGAGATACACGAGTCAGCCGTGAAGAAGCTGCTTTATTCGTTTCGTGAGCCGTTGCCCACGAAATGACATCTGGTACTGTTGCTCAGGTCGGAACACAAGATGAGAAAAAAAAGAAATTCGATTTCCGACCCACAAGGCGGAGTTTCGTTTCTCCTGCTGGAAAAGTTTTTAATTCACTCCCTTCTATATGCTGCGTCATGTTTATTCAATGCTCACTCATTTGAAAGATTTCTTGTGACTCAGCCCGGGAATACCCAGGTCCATCCGTTTGTCTGCATTGGTTTCTTTTCCACGGGAAACTTATTTGGGTAAACACACTTTCACTGGTGAGGGAGGAAGGAGGCACGGCCCTTTCTCTTATTAGCAATTCTGGCGACTTCCGTGGGAGAGGATGAGAATGAGGATCAAGGCAGAGTTTTGCATGATCCTGAAGTCATTTGCATATTTGCTACCCTGAATCCAATTTGTACAGAGTGTTAAGATTTGTCACTGCCCAGTACATACAAAAGGGTATTGTCATTTGTTGCTCTTACTACGAGAATATATGTTTGGACTTCTTGCCTTTTGGTGAGAAATCTTTACTCCTTCCCTTGCAGGAGATTTTCCCAAACACAGAACCCCAGTTCAATAACGTAGGTGCTCCAAAGGGCGTAGAATGGGGAGAATGGAAAAGATTGGAAGGAAAACAGCCTCATACGATGTTATGGGAAAGCAGCTCGCAAGAAAATTAAGTCAGCAGACATCTTATTTATTTCAAGTAGAGCACAGTTTCCTAACTGCAACCTTCTGTTTCCCAGTATAATGAAAATAATACCACAGTGCAATAGGATTACGGCTGTACTTGTTGGTAAGATTAACAGGGCTTTTGCTGTAAAAAGAATCCTGAATGGTGGTCCATTTTTTTAAAACTATAACTGGCAAATACATGAGTATCCGTATTCTAGGAAAATTAATGACCATGCAGAACATGGTTTATATGATGCAAACTACAGAAAACATGGGTAGTAGGCATTTACTCCATGAAGAAACTCCTTCGGGAATCTGCTGAAGTAAGGGAGAGAGAGAAAAAGCAAAAACGAAGGACGCTTTGCTGTTGATCACTGGCCCCGGATGGAAGCCGGCCTCCAGGGGCCAGCCAAGAGGATGGCGAGCTTAAAAATCGCCGCCTTTCCAGATTTCCACTCACATGAGAAATGAGGTGCGATGTCCCAGTTTCTCTTTTATTGCGATGTAGTCACTTTGGAGCAGGCTCTCCCGATAGAATACGCAATTCCAGATGTTCGCGGCGGCTCGGAACGCAGAGGTCTTTGCCGTAGAGAAAATCCGACACCACGACAGCCCCCACCGCCATTGTGGATGGATCGCACCTCCGAGAGTGGGAGGGTGGGCAGGTGCTTCTGAGGATGGTAATACGTATTGTTATCTGCAGGCAAAAAAAATGTTGTTATCTTTTTAAGGCTGAATGCTATTCTATTGTATGGACACACCACATTTTCTCTATCCATTCATCCAGTGACGGACATTCGGGTGGTTTCTACATCTTGCCTGTTGTGAATAATGCCACAGTGAACCTGGACGTCCAGATATCTCTTCAACACGCCGATTTCGATTACTTTCGAGATATCCCCAGAAGGCTGGGTCATACAGGTGCGTGGGTCAAATGGAGAGTTGCTTCTAAACAATCACGATCTCAGCCTCAGCGCTCAGTGAAATATTTGTCAAGTGCAGAGCTGAGTTCACATTCCCACCCGCCCCCCCTTTTTTCTTGCTGATATGTTGTTTTTGTTTTCATTTTTAAGGAAGAGCCACTACAAGTGACCCTTAGTGTATGCTACTGCTCGGCTCATGCTTTTTAGTTCATCTTGGGTGATGAAATTTTAGGTTTTACCTTTTTAAATGTCTAAAAATTTTTTTACTCACAGTGCAGAAAAAAAAAATCTTAGAACAGCTAACTCTAAAGGAAGAGACTTCTAATCATAATCTCTCTCTCATTTCACAAATTATAAGCAAATTACATTCATTGAAGAGTCAGGCCTTCTCTGGAAAGTTCTGAACAAAGCCCAACAATTTGAATCTTCAGAAAAAAATAAGTGTTTAAAAATATACAGATATAGTTACTTAGATGTACAAAAATAACCAATTTAACTCTAGAATTACTCTCATTCTTAGCCTATGATGGGAGTCTATGGTCAGCCTTATTTATGGAGTAGTTTTTTTTTTTTATTTCAGAATATTACAGGGTTACAAATGTTTTGGTTGCATAAATTGCTTTTGTACCATTTGGGTCAAAGTTAAAAGTGTGCCCATTCCCCAGATAGTGAGCATTGTACCCATTAGGGTGTGAATTCACCCATCCCCTCCTCCCCATCCCCTCCTGCTTGATTTCCCATGAATGTTAAAAATTTCCGTTTCCATTCTATGATTTCATCATCATCTCTTTCTGCATTTTCACTTGTTCTTCCTTTCCCTTTAATTCCTTTTTTTTTTTTGCTTTTATGATATTTACCAAAGAATTTCAGCAAAAATCTCTCATTTCTATTTTACTGATGGCCATGCCATTGGATTCTCCTTAATGATCCACTTTCTTAATTCTCTTGGTCACTTTTTCCTCAATAAGCTTCAGTCACTCTTCTTCCCCATCCTCCGTAAATGGGCTTACTTCACAATGTTTCCTTCCAAAATGACTTCATGCCCGAAACCTGATACCCATCGAATGCTCTAACGGGATGACTTCTCAATCTAACTCTCTAGCCCCACTGTCTTTCCTGCAGGCAGATCCAAATGTCCATACAATTATTTGCGACAGTCATGAGACTGTCTCGCAATGTCTCCAAAGCAATGTTTGCAAAACAGAAGCAGTTTTGCAAATTCTCAGTTACATAGTCTCTTCTCTTGGGAAGCTCATTCACTCTCTGAGACACATTTCTGTACCAGGATTTCATGTTCAGAGACATTCCTGCCTCTTTGTTCCTAACGGTTATAGGGATGTGATTTCTGCCAGATCTGCACACCCAATCTCAGTTTTCCAGTCCACTGTGAACCTCCAAGCTGGGCGGTTTTACTGGACTCTTAACGGGCTCTTTTGGCTGTAGGTTTTCCCTCCTCTTCCATCTGGTATGCGTTTGTCTGGAGTCATTCAGAACGACATCTCTGAGCATTTATTTCCTCTGTTGAAATGCTCACCAATCTCCATGAATAGTTCTCACTGAAATCTGGGGGATTCAGGAATGTCATAGTTCCAGGAGTGTCTTAGTCAGCTCAGGCTGCTGTAACAAAGATACCAGAGACTGGGTGGCTTTGTAAACTAAAACAATATCCCAAGTGCCCCCTGACAACAGAATGGACACCCTCTTGGGCAAAATCACCCCAGAAATGCCTTAAAAGTGAGTTCCTGGCTATGAAGGGGAAAGGAGGTTGGACACACCTCATTATACCCCCTCCCTTTTGGAGTTTAGATGCAACAGCTGACCAGCACAAATGCTAAAACAGAGATTGTGAGACCGAGAAAACAGACTCTTTGAAACAATAAGATACTAAATTATTAGCAGGACTTAAGGCCATGCAGGGCAAAGGTTTAGTCACCTGCAGACCATTGACTCGCTTAACAGATCACTTGAGAGTGTATACTGTGGCTTGTCTGTGATTAACAGACTTCCTTATCTTCACTTAAAATGTTCCACACCTTTAGACAAAGCTTCACTCTTTTAACCAATTACAAATCAAAAAAGCTCTGAACCCACCTATAACCTTTAAGTCCCATGCCTTGAGATGTCCTTGCTTTTTTGAGCTGAATCAATGTATACATTCCATGAATTGATTTATGATTTTACCTGCAATTCCTGTGTCCCTAAAATATATACAAGCAAACTGTAACTCAGCTACCTCAGGGGCATTTTCTCAGGAACGTCTTGAGACTACGTCCCCCAGGCTGCAGTCACAGGCGTTCAGCTCAGAATAAGCCTCCTTAAATTAATTTACAAGTTTTCATTTTTTTCCCTTGACACCTTAAACAATAGAGATTTATTTCTCACAGTTCTGGAGGTTGGAAGAACAAAATCAAGGTGTTGGCTGATTCCATTCCTGGTAAGGGCCCTGCTATGGTCTGAATGTTTGTGATTCCCCAAAATTCATGTGTTGAAACCCTCACCCTCAAGGTGATGATGTTGGGAGGTGGGGCCTTTGGGAGGTGATGAGGTCCTGAGGGTGGAGCCTCACGGATAGGATCAGTGTCCTTATAAAAGGGACCCCAGCGAGCTCCCTCGCCCCTTCCACCACGTGAGGACATAGCGAGAAGGCGCCGTCTATAAACCAGGAAGTGAGTCCCCACGAGACACAGTCTCTGCCACGCCGGGATCTTGGACTTCCAGCCTCTGGAGCTGTGAGCAATCAATGTCTGCTGTGTAAGTGCCTAGTTGACAGCATTTCGTCATAACAACCTTTAAGCACTAAAACAGCTTTACTCGGTGCTTGAGAAGAAGAAGAAAATGAAGTCTCATTATTGTAAGAATTAATTATTTGAGTTGAAGTATAAACTGAATCAAGCTTGTGTTTGTTTTTACTAGGTGAGTTTTGACCACCCTGTGCAAATCTCCAGGACTTGCCGTACTGAGTCTGGCCCCAGGGTGAGGGGGAAAAGCTGATCCTACTTACTCTGAGCCTCATCTTAGCTCTGTGAGCTATCGATACCGTCGCCACCGTACCACACGTGTGATCAATTAAAAAGGATTTTTGCAAGGCTCTGAACAAAGTAGAAGACAGCGGTTTTCTATCATCGATGCGTTTTCACGGAGCCATGAGACATGGTCTCGGGGGGAGGGGGTGACAGCCAGGATGTGGTTGGTTGGAAAAAGCATTGCATCAATTAAAATTTTTCACCCACCGGCCAATCTGAAAATGAAAGCTCTGAGATGAAAATAAAAATACAGCCCCAAATGAAAGCCAGATGTGTGCAGCTTTGGAGATTTCTGGGCGTTTAGCTTCCTCTCCGTTTTATTTCATACGCCTTCTAAAAACGGATGCCAGTTTGAAAATCGCTGTGCGTAGCTGGGTCTCCCGTTGGTTCGGGACAACACAGTTCCATAGGCACATAAACAGACAGCCTGGCCGTGACTCAGCTGAGGGGACTGGAATGTATTGTTTGTGCAAGGCGATGTCTGGAACAAATTAGACAAATTGACTTGTTTCTAAATAATAGCAATCCAGGCAGTAGCTTCAGAGTAATTTATGTATTTTTCTTTCCCCTAATTCTTCTCTGTTTTGCATGACCACACCCAGGGTAAATCGTTAACCCCGTCAACAAGTCCTAAAATCTCATGCATCTGACACTTTTGGAAAATGTGGCTCATCTTGTCCTGCTAATGGTCTGGTAATGGCTTGCCAGGCAGAGAGAAATACATTTGTCCTATAAAAATCAGTAATAGGATGACAGATCCTTCACGGGCATCTCACATTCACTCGGTTTTGACTTATCACGTCTCTGGGCGTGAGGACTCGCATGACACAGATTTGAAAATCAAGTCAAATAAAAGGAATGTTTCGCTGTTCTCATCTGCAAGAGCAGTAACAAGAAAGAGAACTCACTGGGTTGTCCTGAAGATCCCCTGACGAATAATGAGGGTAGAAAGTGCCCAGCCCTGCCTAACACTCGCCTGGAGAAATGTCTGCTCCTGTAGTTTGTGCCAAAAATAAAAAAGCAAACCCAACACACACAGACACACATCCTGAAATAATCTCCTATTACAGTCTACCTGGTGCTCTTTAAGTTTCTTAGCTCTGAAGAACATTGGTGTACGATTCATGAGAAATTTCCCTTTAAAAGCAAAGGGAGTCGACCTGAGGATGCATCCAGACAGCTCACTTTGCTGTAATAAAAGGCAGCTGTCAGGGGAGCAGAACCTCATTTCGATGACACTGTTTTGGTTTTGTTTTTTTCTTTTGAGTTGAAGCCCATTGTGGGGTGTGGGGTGGCCCTGTTTTCACGACAATAAAAATATTTTAATGGCACTCTAAAGTGAGGAGCAAAAGCGAATGCCTCGTAAAGTTGACTTTGCCCGGTCCCTAGAGAGAAAGAAACGCAATTCAGCCGCAACCCTTGAAAAGAAGAAACACGCCTTGCTTGGGGATGCTGGAAGATGGTGACCGCCATATTTATTTTACCTCGTGTGAACCTCCCAATCGTTCTCCAGTTGCTGGAGAAGTCCTCTGAAAAGAAATCACGTCGGAAGAAAACAACGAGGAAGCCCAGACGTCGTAAAAGCGCGGTGGAGAGGTTTGTCTCAACGGTTTGATCCGACTTTGCCAGGAGAAATTCCGTTGACCTAATTTAGGAAAAGGATCCGTTAGTATTCCCGAATCGGGGATTACTGGGTGGTTTTTAAGAATGCTCCATACACGGGATGTTTTCCAGTTACATTTGCTAACCTGTTGGTGAAACAATGGCTCTGCTTTTGCACACGTTGGGTTTCAATTTACAGAAAGCCACTAAAAAATATTTCTTAAAACCTCGGCATGGGTTGAAGCAAAACACAAAAATGAGTTTCTGTCAAATTGAGGCCATTGCTTCTTTATTATAATGAGAACAGTCACATTGCAAGAAATTGTTCTTTGAAGCAGCGGTCCCCAAGCTTTCTGGCACCAGCCACTGTTTCCATGGAAGACAGTTTTTCCACAGAACGGGGAGAGGGGACAGAGAGGATGGTTTTGGGATGATTCAAGCACATTACATTTATTGTGCAGTTTATTTCTGTTATTATTATTACATTGTAATATATATCATGGAATAATTACACAACTGACCATAGACTGGGGACTCCTGCTTTACAGGGATCTAAGGTGGTTTTATATTCTCCTTTTTTTTTTTCTATGATAGTTTTAAAATGTTGGTGCATTTGCCTATATGTACACCATGGAATTCTACTCAACCACAAAAACCAATGGTGATCTAGCACCTCTTGTGTTATCCTGGATGGAGCTGGAGCCCATTCTACTAAGTGAAGTATCCCAAGAATGGAAAAACAAGCTCCACATGGACTCACCATCAAATTGGAACTAACTGATCAACATGTATGTGCCCATATGGAAATAACATTCATCGGGTGTCGGGCAGGTGGGAGGGGGAGGAGGGGATGGGTATATTCACAGCTAATGCGTGCGCTGCGCACCGTCTTGGGGATGGACACGCTTGAAGCTCTGACTCGGGTGGGGCAAAGGCAATATATGTAAACCAAATATTTGTACCCCTGTAATATGCTGAAATAAAAAAAAAAATTTTAAATGTTGGTGCATTACTTCACTCTTTTGGCTACAGGGTCTTAGCTATTAACTTGGTCTCTGCACTGTTTTTGTTATGAAGTTACAGCGAAGCTGGGCTTCTCTGTGCCCGGCAGCAAAATTGCTGGAACATCCCCGAGGAACGTGTCCCAGCCCTATTCGCTGGTGGACTCATTCAGCCCGCATCCTGCCAGGTGCGCAGCCTGTGCTTCCCAGACACGGTTTCCACTGCGGTGCTGCCCAACGCGCCACCGTAACTAAAACATACAACGAATTCCATGGTAGCGCGTTAATACGTGTTGGCATTGGCGCTCCCCGTCCGATTCCATCACCAAATCCAACAGTGAGGGGAGGAAAAAAAAGAACTGGTGTTTACTGCAAACCTCAGTAACAAAAAAGCAGAGAGTCGTAGAGAAAAAGGAACCATTCCTTCTCCACGTTCCTATTTTAATCCGGGGTTCCGGCAGCTCTGAGTCTCCTGTGAGTGTCTGCAGCCGACGTGTCCGTGCGCTATCAAGTAAGGCAGATGCTGAGCTTGAGAGGGAATGGGTTGCAAACTCATTTTTTTTTTCCTGAAATGGCCACTCTGATCTCTGCTACGACACGTTTTATCGAGTTTATTTGTTCATCCAACACACTTGTGCCAGGGACTGCAAAGGATTGAAAGGCAAACACGAGTGAGAAATGAGCCCTGTTTTCTATGTATCTGCCCTCAGAGCAGAAGGGCAGGGCAGATATTCACCAGTGATAAATAATTATCGACTGACTGTTACTATCTTGTGAGCACAAAAGCCCGAAGAGTCCTCGGCAAACCAGCGTGGTTGGCTCTCCAAGCATTGTGTCCAAGGACACTCAGAGGTCAAGTAACGTGCGGTCTGAGAACAGACCACTGGCTTATTTTTCAACATGGAGTTAACAGACGGCTTGGACTTTAGTCATTTATCTCATGTACCAGAGATGTCACACAGATGGGAGCTCCACCTCCCAGTTTCTAGGGTGTCTTTGTTATTTTTTGTTGCTATCATTAGGATACTGGAGACTGGGTATCTGTAGACCCCTCACTTAAAAAGTGAGAGAAGTCAGCAGACTATCCTCTAATTCCTAGAGGTTTTTCACATCTCTCAAGGACAAAAATGAAATTCTTTTTGGTGACATTTCTTGGCATGGAGACCAGTAGTCACCTACATTCAAAAGAGAACGTCACAGTGAGAATGTCAGCGGGAGAGACACTTACACGAGACTGACCACGTGTGAGACAGTGTTCTTGCTATTACACGGTGTATGTGAATTTATTCAGTACATATTATCGATGGTCTGCTCCTCCGGTGGAAGAGAACACGGTACCAGAGACAAAGATGACAAGTGAGCTGAATGTGATTGAAATACGGGTGAACATTCTTCAGTCAACAATCCCAAAAGTGACACTATCTAAAAGTCTATTCTGGATTTGCTTTTATCAATTGTAGCACCTTAGTTTCTGAGAAACAGTTTTTGTGATGTGTGTGTGTGTGCAAAAAAAAAAAAGTCCAAAATCCTTCTGGAAGCAAACAGCAAACATATCCTGCAAGTGTCAATGTTATGACAGATGTTCGTGTCCCCAAAGAAAGGGATTGTTTTGCTAGTTCCCCAGATTAGCCTCAGTACTCTTTGCCATTCAAGTATTCATCCCAGAAGATTCTTTCTTAATATAAGTCAACATGCTAACATCAAACTCCTTCAGTTATAAACTGCAGGGGCAGAGCACATTAGAAAAACATTATATTTAAAGAAAGGCCGGCAGGTACAATTGCTTCTCTGTATCTACGGATCCCGTGTTCACGGATTCAACCAACCACCGATTGAAAAAAAATATTGCATTTATACTAAACATCTGCAAGCTTTTTTCTTGTAATTATTCTCCAAATAATACAGTTAACAGCTATTTATGTAACATTTACAGTGCACTTAGGTATTTTAAATAATTTAGAGATAATTTGAAGTATACAGGAGGATGCGTGTAGGTTATATGTAGATATCACACAATTATATACAAGGGACTTGAGCATTCGTGTATTTTGGTGTCTGTAACAGGTCCTGGAACCAACACTTCATGTACACTGAGGGACAGTTGTATATATTCTGCGACCAACAAAATATACCACTGTATTTCTGCCGTGTTCTAAAGGATACCCCAATTTTACTTATGATAAACAGACAACAGAGAAGATCGTTTATGTGAGGCATTCTCTGCCCTTAGCTACTTTTCCTTTCCAGCCTATCTTTGCAATTAAAAGGGCAAGATTGTATGATTTCCAAGAAAGAAACACATTAAACAAATCTGACCCATTTGACAAGTCATCGACTCAGATTTTCATTTCACAATGGTAAGAGAGAACCAGTGAGATAGCTACACACTTCCCAATTCATAGTGAGTTTATATTATAAAGCACTTCTGTATGCCATTGTAATATTTTATCTGTGCACACCTGGTGGCATCCTCCTTGGAGAGGTAAGGACATGAATCCACAGAGAAATGAATGAACTTGCTCAAAGTCACTCACACTACTAGACCTCAAACCCTACTTCTAAGTGTGACTGTGTTGAGATAAGGGACAGTGCCAACCGTGGTCTCAGGTTCTAGTAGAATGTTTGGCTTATGGAGTGTATTAGTTAGCTACTGCTGCGTAACAAATCACCCCCCAACTTAGAAGCTTATAAAACATATGTTTATTATCTCACAGTTTCTGTGCATTGGGGATATAGGCACAATTTAAGTGTGTTTTCTTCTTAAGATCTCACAGGGCTGGAATCAAGGTATTTCTAGAAAGAGAAATAAAAGCCATTGCTAATGGAAGAACGAAGACTGAACCCAGCTTCCTGAATCAAAGGTCAGAGTCTTTCTGGGAGGGAAGGGTGTTAGAGGAAAAAGAGAACACAATGCAAGGTGGGTGCACGCAACACTAAAGCTCAACTGTCTTTCTGTCATTGTGAAGATTGGGATGGCTTGCCTTCTAACACAATCTAGCCCACGGTTTCGTAATCTTTACTAAAATTAAAAAGGATGCTCAATTTCATGCTTGGCTTTAAAAGACAAAAATCTTCCTGGATTGTTGCTTCATACATCATAAGAAAAGCAGAGTCTGTGGGACCTCTTTCCCAGCCTTTGTTATACCATAAACAGCAAACACAGAGGGATCCAGTAACACCCTCACCCCTCTGCAACCCCACACCAATGCCAACGCGGCTTCCAAGACAGAAACAGACTCAAAATCTCAGATCCACTTTGGAAGTTATTTATTCAGCTGGACGACAAACACTGCTCCAGTGAACTTCAAAAACGGTGGGGGTCAAAACCTTCCCTGCCCTTGGAATAATCTGACGGACCTCTATTTCTCAAGCCAGACAGGAACAGAGGTCCACATGATCAACCTCTAGAGACTAGATTATGAATTAGTGATGTTAACATACATCTGGGAAATATTACTCCCAAATAACGCATGTTTTTAGAAACTCTCTTTATCTGTTTGCATACATCCTGTAATTCTTTTAAAATCTTGATTGAAAAATATTTACCTTAGACTGAGATTTCTCAACAGCAGAACTGGTGACATTTGTGACCAGATGATTTTCTCTGGCGGGGGCCGTTCTATGCGCTATAAGATGGGGAGCCCTGTCCCTGGGCTCCACCCACCAGATGCCAGCGGGATCACCCACTTGTGACAACCCAAGATGTCTCCAGACTTTGCCCAATGTCCCCTAGAGGTGTCTCAGATAACAGACGGAAGATTATTTAGAAGAAACACATCCCCGTATTTTCATTTTTCGGATGTTAAGATCCTAATATGATTCTTTCTGGTGAGAACATTGGAGCCACATTCTGACCAGCCACTGGTATTGGCATTTGCTAGAATTGTGGGTCCTGATTTCACTAGGAAGAAGTCAATATTGCTCCTTCTTTCCAGAAATCCTACGGGGACTGGGTTTTTCTGTTCCAGCTCCCCCAGTGAGGGCCTGTGCAGGAAAAGTCCTTCTTTTCAACGTGCCGGTCAGAATTTGCCTGGGTGCTGTCTACTGGCTCCTCTTGCTACGAGAGCTGAGATCGCATCTCTGTCTTTGTTTCCAGCCGTGTTCTGGCATCAGCCTCCAGCAAGAGGTGGCTGAAGCTGCACTTTTGTGGTCATGGGCTATTCCTGCTGCCTCTGAGTCTAAATCTGCAGGTGCCTTTCAAGCCACACCACCTCCAGGCGGCCCCCCTGATTGCTGGCTGTTGATGGCCTTCCCCTTAGCCGAGGTTGGCCAGGCTACAAGACAGTTCTGGAATCTTCGGGCTCAGCTCTCACTGTGCCATCCCAACCCTACTGCTACGGTCTGAAAGTGTGCCCCCAAATTCACACGTTGAAATTCAGTCAACAGTGTGATTGCATTAAGAGGCAGAGCCTTTAGGAGATGATTCAGTTGTGAGTGCACAGTCCTCGTGGATGGGATTTAGCGCCTTATCTAACGGCTCAAGTGAGCAAGCTAACCCTTTGCCCTTTTATCTTCTGCTACGCGAGGACAGCGAAAGAAGGTGCAAACCCTCGCCTGACGCCAACTCTGCCACGCCATGAGTTCGGGCTACTCAGACGCCAGGATTTGGGGAAAATAAGTAACTGCCTTTTATAAATCATCCAGTCTCAGGTATTTTGTTAGAGAAGCCCAAACAGACTAAGACACCTACAGCTGTGTCCGTGTCAGAGGGGGGAGCTGGCAACCTCCCAACATTTCCTCGCCTTATCCCAGAGTCCTGGGGAACTAATTCCTGGCTCACGCATCCCCACCGCCCAGGTGCTGCGTGAGAGGACGTTCAGAGTGTGCGGCCCGGCTGACTCTTTGTGGCTACTCCGGCTGCGCTCTCAGACCCAGATGCGCTAGGACGCATGAAGAATCTATTTGTTGATTTTCTCTTCTTCTCTCTTTTTAGGTTTTTGCTTCATAAGATCTTTATCCCTTGAGTCATAAACACTTGCTATTTTCTTTTTTCATTGTTTCGTTTTAGAAGTTTTTGTTTCATTTATTTATTTATTTTTTGAGACAGCGTCTCACTCTGTAGCCCAGGCTAGAGTGCCGTGGCGTCAGCCTAGCTCACAGTGACCTCAAACTCCTGGGCTCTAGTGATCCTCCTGCCTCAGCCTCCCAAGTAGCTGGGACTACAGGCACGCGCCACCGTGCCCAGCTAATTTTTCTCTATGTATTTTTAGTTGTCCAATTAATTTCTTTCCATTTTTAGTAGAGATGGGGTCTCAGTCTTGCTCAGGCTGGTCTTGAACTGCTGACCTTGAGCTATCCTCCCGGAGTGCTAGGATTACAAGTGTGAGCTACCGCACCTGGCCCATTTTAGAAATTTTTAAAATATTTTTTCAGGATTAATTTCTCATGTTTCTATACAGGAAGAAACATAGAAATTTTTATTGACAAAACTTGTATGTATTTATGATGTACAACATGCTGTTTTGATAGAGATATGCTTCATGGAATGGCTAAATTGAGCTAAATGGTATATGCATGACGTCACGTACTTATTGTTTTCATGGAACGATCACTTAAAATTTATTCTTTCAGTGATTTTCAAGGCTATGATATATTGTTACTAATGACAGTCACCGTGTTGTACGGTAGATCTCTTGAATGCATTCCTTCTGCATAAATGAAATTTTGTGCCTTTTGACCTACATCTCCCCAATTCCCCGATCCCGAGCCCTTGGTAACCACCAGTCTACTCTCTGCCTCTATGAGTTCGCAGATGGGGGGAATCTATTTCTGGCCTGACACCATGCCGAGATTCCTCCTAGCATCCCTGAAATGGGCTGGCTGCCCATTGACCTCAGCAGGGTTCAGGGAATGGTGTTTTATCTACCCTATAACTCAGCCACAGCCAAACACACATTTTGTAGAAGATCCTTCATTTGGAATACACTCCCCTCCTCCAAACCTCTCTGAGCTGTGTAGCAAACATCCTACATGTTTGCCAACAAATGAAGGAATATGGAAACCCTAGTACGCATACACAGTGGAATAGTATTCAGCCCTGAAAAGGAACAAGATCTTGCCGTTTCTCACAACATGGGATGAACCTGGAGGACGCTATCTTAAGTGCAATAAACCAGACACAAAGAAATAAAAATACTGCGTGATCTCACGTATATGTGGAATCTAATATGAAAAAAAATATTCAAGTATTCCCAGAGAATTAAGCAGTGCTACCAGAGACAGTGTTCACGGTGGAGAGATGGCGGTGGGAGGATACCATGTAGCAAACATGTAGTATGAATAAATCTAGCTATCTACTCCACGGCCTGACGACTACATGCAATAACTGTGTATATGTTTGGGATTTTTGCTAAATGAGATGGTAGCTGCTCTTCCCAAAAGAACAATAACAAAAAAAAGTAGGGAACTATTTGAGGTGATGGATATGTTCATTTCCTTCACTAGAGTAAACTTTTTATTATCTGTGTATCCCATAACTTCATGTTATTAGTACAGATCTTAGACATACACAATAAAATTTAGTGTTTTGTGTTTTTTTTAAGGAAACAGACTGCATAGCAAAGGATACAATTGACTTCCTTGTTATCCGTGCATTTTGTACCAAGAAAATCCTGTGGGAAACAAGGTAGATAAATAGTTTCCATTGCAATTACGTTGGACTTGTAATGTAAAACCCGCTAGAGAGAGAGTGGTTGCAAAAACTATGAAATTCTTAGGGACACAGGGCCTGTTTCTCATCCACTCCTGCATGCCCAGCCCCGAGGATAGAATCCAACGCAGAGCAGGTGCCCAATAAATGTGTGTGTAAAACCCACAATAAACAAACAAAGGATTTCTGCAACTCCAAACGGGTAGAAGCTCGGCTGGGTCCACAGAGGGAGACAGCCACAGAGATTCAGGGGAGAAGACAGAGGACATAAAGAGGGGTCTATCTTCCCCGCGGTTGCCTGGGGCCTTTTCGGGAGGGGATATCACTTCATTTCAGGAGGAGTTTCCGCCCTCTGTGGGTCAATGGGATCTCCATGCTGTAGCTCAGGAAAATGGAAAAATTATCAGAACATCAGAGATGAAGCACTTTAATACCGTGAGAACCAGCATCATGGCACAACATGAACCGAACGGTTACACAGGTGGCCCTGACCCTAACCCTAACCCCCAACCCTAATCCTAACCCCCTAACCCTAATGCCAACCCTAACCCTAACCCCCTGACCCCAAGCCCCTAACTCTAACCTGCTAACCCTAATCATAATCCCCTAACCCTAACCCCAATCCTAACCCTAATCCGAACCGGAACCCTAAACGTAACCAGAACCCGAATGCTTACCCGAACCCTAACCCTAACCCTAGCCCTAACCCTAACCCGAACCCTAACCCTAACCCGAACCCTAACCCTAACGCTAACCCGAACCCTAACCCTAACCCGAACCCTAACCCGAACCCTAAAGCGAAACCTAACCCGAAGCCGAACCCGAAACCTAACCCTAACCCTAACCCTAACCCGAACCCTAACCCGAACCCTAACCCTAAACCTAACCCGAACCCGAACACTAACGTGAACCCTAACCCTAACCCTAACCCGAAACCTAACCTGAACCCTAACCCGAACCCTAAACTGAACCCTAACCCGAACCCTAACCTTAACCCTAAACCGAACCCTAACCCGAACCCGAACCCTAACCCTAACCTGAACCCGAACCCTAACCCTGACCCTAAACCGAACCCAAACCCTAACCATAACCTTAACCCGAACCCTAACCCTATCCCTAAACCTAACCTTAACCCTAACACTAACCCTAACCCGAACCCTAACCCAAACCCTAACCCTAACACGAACCCTAACCCGAACCCTAACCCTAACCCTAACCCTAACACTAACCCTAACCCTAACCCAAACCCGAACCCTAACCGTAACCCGAACCCTAACCCTAACCTTAACCCTAACCCTAACCCGAACCCTAACACTAACCCTAACCCCAACCCGAACCCGAACCCTAACCCGAACCCTAACACTAACACTAACCCTAACCCTAACCCTAAGCCGAACCAGAACCCGAACCCTAACCCGAACCGTAACCCTAACCCTAACCCTAACCCTAACCGTAACCCTAACCCGAACCCTAACCCGAACCCGAACCCTAACCCTAACCCTAACCCTAACCCGAACCCTAACCCGAAACCTAACCCGAACCCTGACCCGAACCCTAACCCTAACCCTAACCCGACCCCTAACCCGAACCCTAACCCTAATGTGAACCCGAACCCTAACCCTAACCCTAACCCGAACCCGAACCCTAACCCTAACCCTAACCCTAACACGAACCCTAACACGAACCCTGACGCGAACCCTAACCCTAACCCTAACCCGAACCCTAACCCTAACCCTAGACCGAACCCTAACCCTAACCCTAACCCTAACCCCTAACCCTAACCCTGACCCTAAACCTAACCCTAACCCTAACCCTAACCCGAACCCGAACCCTAACCCTAACCCTAACCCTAATCCGAACCGGAACCCTAAACCTAACCAGAACCCGAATGCTTACCCGAACCCTAACCCTAACCCTAGCCCTAACCCTAACCCTAGCCCTAACCCTAACCCGAACCCTAACCCTAACCCTAACCCGAACCCTAAAGTGAACCCTAACCCGAACCCGAACCCGAAACATAACCCTAACCCTAACCCTAACCCGAACCCTAACCCGAACCCTAACCCTAAACCTAACCTGAACCCGAACACTAACGCGAACCCTAACCCTAACCCTAACCCGAAACCTAACCTGAACCCTAACCCGAACCCTAAACCGAACCCGAAACCTAACCCTAACCTGAACCCGAACCCTAACCCTGACCCTAAAACGAACCCGATCCCTAACCATAACCTTAACCTGAACCCTAACCCTAACCCTAAACCTAACCTTAACCCTAACACTAACCCTAACCCGAACCCTAACCCAAACCCTAACCCTAACACGAACCCTAACACGAACCCTAACCCGAACCCTAACCCTAACCCTAAACCTAACCCGAACCCGAACCCTAACCCTAACCTTAACGCTAACCCTAACCAGAACCCTAACCCTAACCCTAACCCTAACCCGAACCCAAACCCTAACCCTAACCCGAACCCTAACCCGAACCCTAACCCGAACCCAAAACCTAACCGGAACCCTAACCGTAACCCTAACCCGAATCCTAACCTTAACCCGAACCCTAACTCTAACCCCTAACCCTAACCCTAAACCGAACCCTAACTCTAACCCTAACCCTAACCCTAACCCTAACCCTAACCTGAACCCGAACGCGAACCCTTACACGAACCCTAACCCTAACCCTACCCCGAGCCCTAACCCGAACCCTAACCCTAACCCTAACCCTAACATTAACCCTAACCCTAACCCTACACTGAACCCAAACGCTGTCATTAGCCCTAACCCGAACCCTGAACCTAACCCTAACCACATCCGACAAGTGCCTTTCCCATGCCCTGGCTATTCTCAGAGATCTTAGGCAGTAGGTACAGATTCCTGTGAAATGCAGGTAAAAAGGAAATTTCTTCCACGAAGTACTTCCATTTACACGTCTACAGACCTACAGAGACAAGGTGGAATGTGTAAGGCTTATGTGCTTGTTCTTCTCTCAGAATAGAGACAGTATGTAGACTTTGCTCCCAAAAGCACTTAAGACACAATAAGTTCCTTCATAATGAACTTTCTTAGCAAACGCTAACTCTAAGCCTATACATAGTACCAACCGTGATCCTAACCCTAACAGCAATCTAGAAGTGCCTTGCCTACGCACTTACTATTTGCTGAGAGCTTCAACAGTACGGAAATGTTCTTGTTACCTGCAGATAAAAAAAGTAAGTTCTTCCATGAAGTACTTCCATGTACACGTCTACAGACCTACAGAAAAAAGGTGGAATGTGTATGCCTTATGTGCTTGTTCTTCTCTCAGAATAGAGACAGCATGTACAGTTTGCTGTGAAAAGCCCTTAAGACAATCAAAGTTCCTTCATAATGAACTTTCTAGAGAACTCTAAACCGAACCCTATAGTTAACACTAACCCTAACCCAAAGCCTGACAGTATCCTAGAAGTGCCTTGCCTAGGCACTTGCTATTCTCCGAAAGGTTAAAAAGTGTGGATATTTTCTTGTCCACTGCAGATAAAAAAGTAAGTTCTTCGCTGGCGTACTTCCAGGTGAATGTGTACAGAGCTACAGAAACAAGATGGAACGTGTACGGCATATGTGCTTGTTCTTCTCTCAGAATAGAGACAGTATGTAGACGTTGCTGTGAAAAGCCCTTAAGACACAGTAAGTTCCTTCAAAATCAACTTTCTGAGCAAACACTAACTCTAAGCCTATACATAATATTAACCGTAACCCTAATCCTAACAGTATCCTAGAAGTGCCCTGCCTAGGTGCTTGCCATTCGCTGAGGGATCAACAGTGTGGAGACTTTCTTGTCAACTGCAGGTAAAAAGGTTAGTTCTTCCATGAAGTACTTCCATGTACATATGAACAGACCTACAGAAACAAGGTGGAATGTGTATGGCTTGTGTGCTTGTACTTCTCTCAGAATAGAGACAGTATGTAGACGTTGCTGTTAAAAGCCCTTAAGACACAGTAAGTTCCTTCATAATGAACTTTCCTGGCAAACCCTAACCCTAACCCTATGTCTGACAATAAAGCTAACCCTAACCCTAACAGTATCCTAGAAGTGCCTTGCCTCGGCCCTTGCTATTCTCTGAGACCTTAAAGAGTGTGGATATTTTCTTCTCTACTGCAGATAAAAAAGTAAGTTCTTCGATGAAGTACATCCATGTGAATGTGTACAGAGCCACAGAAACAAGGTGGAATGTGTATGGCTTATGTGCTTTTCCTTCTCTCAGAATAGAACCAGTATGTAGACGTTGCTGCCAAAAGCACTTAAGACACACGAAGTTCCTTCATAATCAACTTTCTGAGCAAACCCTAACTCTAAGCCTATACATAATACTAACCGTAACCCTAACCCTAACAGTATCCTAGAAGTACCTTGACTAGGCGCTTGCTATTCGCTGAGAGGTTCAACAGTGTGGAGATTTTCTTGTCAGCTGCACGTAAAAAAGTTAGTGCTTCCATGAAGTACTTCCATGTACATGTGTACAGACCTACAGAAACAAGGTGGAATGTGTATGACTTATGTGCTTGTACTTCTCTCAGAATAGAGACAGTATTTGGACGTTGCTTAAAAAGCCCTTAAGACACAGTAAGATCCTTCATAATGAACTTTCCTGGCAAACCCTAAACCGAACCCAATACCTCACAATAAAGATAACCCTAACCCTAACAGTATCCTAGAAGTGCCTTGCCTAGGCGCTTGCTATTCTCTGAAAGCATAAACAGTGTGGAGATTTTCTTGGCCCCCGCAGATAAAAAGGTAAGTTCTTCGCTGGCGTACTTCCATGTGAATATGTACAGAGCTACAGAAACAAGGTGAAATGTGTATGGCCTATGTGCTTGTTCTTCTCTCAGAATAGAGACAGCATGTAGAGTTTGCTGTGAAAAGCACTTAAGACACACTAAGTAACTTCCAATGTAGTTTCTTAGCAAAGCCTACACTTAACCCTAACGATATCATTAGCCCTAACCCTAACGCTAAGCATAACCCTAACAGCACCCGACAAGTGCCTTTCCCATGCCCTGGCTGTTCTCAGAGATCTTAGGCAGTAGGTACAGATTCCTGTCAAATGCAGATAAAAGGGAAAGTTGTTCAACGAGGTACTTCCACGTACATGTGTACAGACCTACAGAAACAAGGTGGAATGTGTATGGCTTATGGTGTTGTTCTCCTCTCACAATAGAGACAGTATGTAGACGTAGCTGTCAAAAGCACTTAAGACACACGAACTTCCTTCTTAATCAACTTTCTGAGCAAACCCGAACTCTAAGCCTATACATAATACTAACCGTAACCATAACCCTAACAGTATCCTAGAAGTGCTTTCCTAGGCGCTTGCTATTCGCTGAGAGGTTGAACAATGTGAAAATTTTCTTGCCAACTGCAGGTAAAAAAGTCAGTTCTTCCATGAAGTACTTCCATGTACATGTGTACAGACCTACAGAAACAAGGTGGAATGTGTATGGCTTATGTGCTTGTTCTCCTCTCAGAATAGAGACAGTATGTAGACGTTGCTGTGAATAGCCCTTAAGACAGAGTAAGTTCCTTCATAATGAACTTTCCTGGCAAACCCTAACCCTAACCCCATGCCTGACAATTAAGCTAACCCTAACCCTAACAGTATCCTGGAAGTGTCT
>CAUYRT010026533.1:0-13066 GCA_963574885.1 Lepilemur ruficaudatus
TTTTAAATGTAACAAAATAAGTCAACTTGAGTGGTAATATATTTTGGGAAATCAGCTCACTATAAATTGTGACTGTAAACATTATACTGTAAATGCTTTGTAGTTTTCCCCCAATAAAAAAGAAAAAAAAAAAAAAAAAAAGGCAAGTTTGGGGGTTGGGGGGCTTTCTGCACAGTTATATTGAAGATAAGTATCTTGAATAAGTTACTGTATTCGGGGATCTTTTGATTATTGTAGTTTAGCCCATGCCTAAATGATACAGTCTCCATGGTCTAAGCCAAGGGTCTTCAACTATGGCCCCTGGGCTAAACCTAGCCTGTCACCTATTTTTGTAAAGAAAGTTTTATTGAAACAGAGCCATACCCATTAATTTACATACTGTCACAGCTGCTTTTGTGCTACATGTGCAGACACACACAGATTTAACAGAAACCATTTGGCCTGCTAAATTGAAAATATTTTCTATCCAGTTCTTATAGAAAAAGTGTGCAAACCCGTGGTCTAAACTCTAAACAATGCAAATTGATAGGGAAAACAGTATAAATAAGGTGGTCTAAAGTAGCTGTTTCCTTGAACCATGAATATCTATCTCTTTTCAAAAGGTTTCTGGAAGAAAAATAATGAAAGAGAGCAAGAGTAAGTAAGAGATGGACCAAGAAAATTCTGTACTCTTCTTGGAGTAAATTAATGACTTTGATTAGTTTAATTCATATTTTTGATCTCTTTCCTGCTTCTTTATTACTGTCAGGATCCTGGGTTTTACCTTGGCCTTGGCCTTCTCCACTAGCTCAGGAGAGAAATTGTCTCAAGATATAACTGTACCACACCACACCACAGCACATATAACCAGCCTTCAGCATTTTCCAGGAGTGAACTGAAAAATTTTTGACAAATCCTAGTACTGGAAATTTTTCAAGGTAAATGGAGATTTCCTCCCTTATCCAGGATTATATATCCTGCCTAGTATTTTTTTGTACACTATGCATATTTACATTTTTTATTTGTCAATTATTAAGTAAATTAGTTTAAAAACAGAAAAATATAGCCAGTCACAAATAGGCAAAAACTGTATGATTCCATTTACGTGAAGTACCAACAGTACTCAAATTCAAAGAGACAGAAAGTATTAATAGAATAATGTTTTCCAGGAGACGGGAAAGGAAAAAATGAGGACTTTCTGTTTAAAGGCATAGAGTTTTATTTTTGCAAGATAACAAGCGTTCTGGAGATTGATTGCCAGTATTGTGGATGTACTTGACACTACTGAACTCTACATAAACAGCAGTTAAAAGGCTATACTTTGTTATTTGTATTCTATCCCCATTTAAGATAAAGTCATATACCTAAGGTGATTGCCAATTTTTCTGTGCAGGAATTATTTTTTTTTATTTCAACATATTGAGGGGGTACAAATGTTTTTGTTATATGTATTCCTTGTATAAGGCTTAAGTAGGGGCTTTTAGTGTGCCCATTACCAGAATAGTGTTCATCATATCCAATAGATAAGTTTTTACACCTCTCACCCTCACCCACTTCCCTGTTCTTGGTTGCCAGTGTCTTTTACATCTTTGTGCCCATGTGTGCCCATCATTTAGCTCGTAATTATTAGAGAGTATATGTGGTGTTTTTTTGTCTAATCCTGAATACTTAATTTGAGATAATGGTCTCCAGTTCCATCAAAATTGTTGCAAAAGGCATTAAGTCATCCTTCTTCGTGGCTGTATAGTATTCCATGGTGTGTGTATATATATATCACATTTGTTAATCCACTTATGAATTGATGGGCATTATTTCATTCTTTTTTATAGCTAAACATGTACTCCATGGTGTGTGTGTGTGTGTGTGTGTGTATGTGTATATATATAGTATATAAACTATATATGTATATGCTGTATATAAACTATATATATATATACAGACACACATATACTGTATATAAACAATATGTGTATATATACTGTTTTATTTTTATCCACTTGTGAATTCATGGGCAATTGGGTTGATTCCACATCTTTGCAATTGTGAATTGTGCTGCAATAAACATTCAAATGCAGGTGTCTTTTTGAGAAAATGACTTCTTTTCCTTTGGGTAAATACCCAGTAGTGGGATTCTGGGATCAAATGGTAGGTCTGCTTTTAGTTCTTTGAGTTATTTCCAAACTGTTTTCCATAAAGGCTGTACTAATTTGCAGTCCCATCAACAGTGCAGAAGCATTCCTTTCTCTCTGCATCCGTGCCACCATCTATTATCTTTGGACTTTTTAATAAAAGCCAGGGTTGAGGTGTTATCTCATTGTAGTTTTAATTTGCATTTCCCTGATGATTAGTGATGTTTATCATTTTTTCTTATGCTTATTAGCCACTTCTCTATGTTCTTTTGAAAAGCTTCTGTACATGTCTTTTGTGTACTTTCTGATGGGATTGCTTGATTTTTTTCTTGATGATATGCTTGAGTTTTTGTAGATGCTGGTTATTATCCCTTTATTGGATGTATAGCTTGCAAAAATTTTCTCCCATTGTATAGATTGTTTATTTGTTTAGTTAATTATTTCCTTGGCTGTGCAGAAGCTTTAAAATTTAATCAAGTCCCATTTATTTATTTTTGCTGTTGCAGTGATTGACACTGGGGTCTTCATCATAAATTCTTTGCATAGGCTGATATCTAAAAGAGTTTTTCCAACATTTTCTTCTAGTGTTCTTGTGGTTTCATACCATACATTTAAGTTTTTTATACCCAAAGGGATGTACAGATTCAATGCATTTCCCCATCAAAAAAAAATCAATGGTATTTTACAGATTTAGAAAAATTAATTCTACAATTTATTTGGAACATTAAAAGAGCCCAAATAACCAAAGCAATCTTAAGCAAAAGGAACAAATCTGGAGGCATCACATTACCTGACTTCAAATTATACTACAAGGCTGTAATAACCAAAACAACATAGTACTTGTATAAATGTAGAGACGTAGACTAATGGAACAGAATAGAGAACTGAGAAATAAAATTATCTACCTACAACCAACTGATCTTCAACAGACAGACAGCAGTATACACTGGAGAAAAGAATCTGTATTTGATAAATGATGCTAGGAAAATTAAATTGCCACATGCAGAAGAATGAATCAGGATCCATATCTCTCACCACTCACACAAATTAACCCATTTGTTTGTTTTTGTTGTTGCTATAATTGCCTTTGGGTCTTAGTCATAAATTGTTTTGCTTATGCCGATGTTTAGAAGATTTTTTTCTATGTTGTTTCTAGAATTTTTATGTTTTCATGCCCTACATTTAAATCTTTTATCTATCTCAAATTAATTTCTGCATATGGCAAGAGATAGGGGTCTTGTTTCATTTTCTGCATGTGGCTATCCAGTTTTCCCAGCACCATTTATTGAATAAGGTTTCCTTTCCCCAGTGTATATTGTCTGTTTGTTGAAGATCAGTTGGTTCTAGGTAGATAATTTTATTTCTCAGTTCTCTATTCTGTTCCATTAGTCTATGTCTCTACTTTTATACCAATTCCATGTTGTTTTGGTTATTATAGCCTTGTAGTATAATTTGAAGTCAGGTAATGTGATGCCTCCAGATTTGTTCTTTTTGCTTAAGATTGCTCATGGATTGGTAGAATCAGCATTGTTATTATGAAATGTCCATACTGTCCAAAGTGATTTACAGATTCAATGCAATCCCCATCAAAATACCAATGTCATTCTTCACAGATCTATAAAAAATAATTTTATACTTCATTTGGAACCAAGAAAGAGCCTGAATAGCCAAAGTGATCTTAAGCAAAAAGAATAAATCTACCTATTATTTTTACAGCTCCTTCAGTATTAATATTTAGCATGACCTGAGGAAACTTTCTTCAATCATGCAGCAACCTTACTAGAAACTTTGCTACATATTAGTCTGAGCTTATTGAAATCTATTAACCTTTAAGTTGTTCACCTAAACTTTTACTCTTCTGACTACTGGGTTCATTGAATGTAGCCATATCATTGTTAGTTACAAGCTCACATGACCTTGATTCTTCATAACCAAGCTGATCATTTTTATTATAAATGATTTCAGTTCCATTCATTTTTATGATGATATATATTCTTCAGTTACCTATTACTTTAAGAAACTCCTGCCATCTGGCTACTTGATAAAGCCAATTTAAAAGTTGCAACACTATGTTAGCTGTAATAAGATATTTACTTTATCTTTTCAAATTACCGTCACATACCTAATATAACAGAGAGGATAGTTAAGAGAGTAAACTCCTTCTATAAGCATAATAAAAGCACTAAAGTCTAACCCTCATTAGCACGTGGGAATAATTGCTTCCTGACATTACTAGTGTAATGCTAAATACTGGGTTGTCTTCCTTTTGAGGTGGATAATCTAATAATATGTCATGCTGGACTCTTCTAAAGATAATGAGTGCACAGTCTTAACATTCTTAGCTTTTAATTCAATCATTGATAAACTTGATGCTCTATTGAATTTTCACTGAAAGCTTTGTTCCTTCTTAAGTAACTAGCACTAAAACATCTATACTTTCTTCTGATAGAGTTGCACCCATTAAGGCTGGCTAGCTACCTGAGGTTATAAAATAATTGCTGAAATTCTCTATATAATAGTATAAAATATTTCCTAGATTAAAGTTTGCAAGATTACAGAAAATTAATGGATGGTAATTGGATATAAATCAGGTTTTAATGAAACCAAATGTTGGATCCTTTATTTAATCAGGAGAAAGAAGTAAACTTTTTGGTAATTTTCAAATGGTTTTAGATCTGTTCTTTTCCTTTGTGTCTTAATATATTCTATTAAATGAAAACTAACTGAAGACACAGTTTAAGCAATTTTTGCATATGGTATATTTTAACAAAAATATTCTAGGCTTGACTACATAATCCATTACATTTTTGTAAGAATTTATAGTTTATATATTATTAATATATCTTTAACTTTTTTTCCTAGGAAAATTCTAAGACGAGAATGGAAAAAAGGTAATACTGTAAAGAAGGAAACGTAAATTATCATAATCAAAATTACCTAAAAATAGCCATATTCACATTTTGACACTTGTACTTTCAGACATTACTCTATATTTATGAATTCTCTATGTTTTTGTTAGACTGTGTATGCAATTATACATTCTACTTCTTAAACCCTACACGATTAATATTTTGAACAACCAAAAACACATGCCATTTTTTGCCTTTAACTCCAATTTGGAAATTTTTTGTATTATATATAATGTTGAGATGAATTAATGAATATATTTATAGGATAAATATTTGTCTATGTCCCTTTTTGTCAATCTTTTCTTATTTTTGTGTTAGGCTGTTACTATATTTTTAATATAGTACCAGAAGTAAAATTATTGTTAATATTAAACATTGATAAGAAGAAACCTAAACCTGACACTAATATTGCTGGTATGACATTTGAAAACTTAGATACAATTGGCCCTTTGAAAATATTTTTTGCAATATTTACCTGGTATCTGGGATTTTCTATGTGGCTGCAAAAACACTGTTTAGGGACTTTCATTTGACCCTTCCTACAATAATGGCTATTATGTAAAAAGTACAGGAGGGTCTTGCAAAAATACTCCATTAAAGGTAGGGTCAAATTTTTGCATCTTATACCACTGACCACTAATAAACACAGCAATTGACAAGTTTCTATGAATTTGAAGAAACTACACTTGGAAATATTGTTCCTATAAATATTTCAGGTGACTTGGGAGTCTGAGAATTTTGAGTGAGATCTGAATAAATTGAAGTTTCTCTAATAGGTCCAAGCTGTGGTTCAGGATCACATTTGAGTCTACAAGAAATATCTGTGGTTGATAAGGATTCTATGTGTAGTCTCTGGCAAAACTCAATCATAGAGTCACAATGCAAACCTCTTAAGTTCTAGAAAAAGGTAAAGACTTCTTCAAGATAAAATTATTTACTATTTGAGAATCACTTCCTTGCATGCTACTGAGTACTAATCGTGACTCAAAGTCTGGCCATCAGACATTAAGTGAGCATGTGAACAGAGCTCCCATCACCAAAAGGATATTGTAAGATCCATGAGGTCATCATTTGGGACAGGAGCATCAGTAATCTATTGTGTGATGAAAATGATACTTTCCAAATTGGACCCAAGCTCTTAGAGAGGGTCCAGAAAATTATGTGAACACGTGGTTCATAGCTGTATTACTTCTACTACAATGACCCTTCCTTCCATAACTTAAACCTATGGCCTCGTGGGGAAAAACTGAAACCTAGTTCTCAGAGAGGAGATAGGGCTTGATATAAGCATGTACATGAACTATTGGGTAGTGGAAAATAAATGGCTGGTCAAAGAGCTAAAAATAGAAACACCATTTGATACAGCAATCCCACTATTGGGCATCTATCCCTATCCAAAGGGGGGAAAAACATTCTATAATAAAGGCATCTGCACTTGAATATTTATAGCAGCACGATTCACAATTGCAAAAATGTGGAAACAACTCAAATGCCCATCAATACATGAGTGAATTAATAAAATGTGGTATATGTATACCATGGAATAGTACTCAACCACAAAAAACAATGATGATCTAGCACCTCTTATATTATCCTGGATAGAGATTGAGCCCATCCTTCCAAGTAAGGTACCACAAGGTTGGAAAAGCAAGCACCACAGGTACTCACCATCAAATTGGTACTGACTAACAACAAGGTGTTCACATGGTAGTAATACTCACTAGGTGCTGATTGGGGTGTGGTGAGGGGGTTAAACCCACAACTAATGGAAGTGGAACACACTGTGTGGGGGAGGGACACACTTGTAGCCCTGGCTTGGGCAGGGCAAACACATTACATGTAACCAAAATGTTTGTACCCCCATAATGTCCTGAATAAATAAAAGAAAAGAAATGAAATGAAATGACTGGTCATAATTCAGAGAATCCAGAAGAGCAAAATTAATAGATAATAGAAAATGGATTCTGGCATAGAGGCATGTAGACGAAGTAGCAGAGAGGATCCAATGCAGAGGGACAACTCAACAACCTGGTGGACAGATAGTGTATCTAGTGGATGCTACGCAGCCTCTGTACCCAGATATATCG
Organism: Lepilemur ruficaudatus; assembly: GCA_963574885.1. Taxonomy (NCBI): domain Eukaryota; kingdom Metazoa; phylum Chordata; class Mammalia; order Primates; family Lepilemuridae; genus Lepilemur; species Lepilemur ruficaudatus. The sequence goes on from CAUYRT010026533.1 coordinate 7,105, forward strand.
TTGTTTGCCGAGTGGACTGAATTAAGTGGTCATGTTCGTAAAGATGAGACTATTCATAGAGACAAGAGCATGTGCTTCCTCTCACCAAGGCTGATCTAATGACTGCTATATTGAATACTTCATCAGCACTGGGTACTGAAGGAGAACAACTTAACATGTGATTATATTGTACTTCTTCCACTTTGGCATGGGCAGCTATATTCCTTGTTGGAACTGATGTCTCACTCCAGAAATGAATTTCCTTCCTGGCTCCAAGTGTTTCTGAAGTCACCACTATCTACTAGCTTAGAGAATGACTGATACACTGACATGGAATCCTATATAGTATGGCCTGAGACCATACAAGCCATTTTATAGTGAAGTATAGGCAATAATGAACACATGTCTAAATGATTCTACTATATGCAAACTACCTGGAAATATCTGGTCTAAGACTATCATTTAAGTGAATCACCAACTTGCGGAGCAACACTGTGGATGTTGCCCTCCATGTCGTTATACAGATGGATACCAACGTACCATGGTTCAACTTTCAATTTTATGATACTGTAAAAGCCATATGCATTCAATCACTATACTTCTCACCTTACAATGGGATTACATCTGGATACAGCTATCATAAATTGAAAATATTGCAAGTTGAAACACATCCCATCATAAGTTGAGGAGCATCTGTATATTTATTAAAGCAACAGCCATTATATGGTTCTGTGTCCTCTATATGTAGAAGAATGGTCTAGGAACCAAAGAATGAAATTAAGATTGTTTTCTTCATAACTCTTAGTGACCCACTTAGAAGTTTTGCTCTGCTTCTCTGCAAGGTGAAGCTTTGCAGGTGAGAGGTCCTGGTTTCCAGCAGAGTAACACTATCATCAGAGAACACAGTAAATCTGAACCTGAAGCTTTGAATGTTTTTTATATCTCTTTTAGATCAACAGGCCAGAACGGATTTGCTCGACTGGTAGAAGTATTGGATTCTCCTGATTATGAGGAGATAGGGTTACTGCTTCCCTTAGAAGAGGCAGGGAAGACTATATCTGAAACTTGGAGAATTCACTGAGGTGTCTTTTGGTGCTTTTGTAGCTGTTAAGAACAGTGAGTTAGAAAATGTAGCCATCCCAGCTGAAGGAAGACAAAACCATCAAAGCTCAGCCTCCTCAAGAGTGAAGACATGAGTTGACTAATCAGACCGGAATTGAAATCACCTGAAGGGCTAGCCAAGCGTGAGTGAAATTTAGAATGAGTCATGGCGAAGGGGAAGTATAATAGATTATGAACTCAAGATGGATATAGATTACAAAGTCATGATGAGTTACAGAAGCCAGAGCTGTAGCTAGAAACTACCAAGCTATGGTTTTTATAGTGATTGCAACCTGATATATTTTAATGGCTCATTAATAGAGTGGGTGGACCTAATGTGGAGTTTAAGAAGATAGGATCCTTTCCCGTTTAATTTGATATTTTAATATTCATTTATTTTTTTGCAAATAGTTATACTTCATTTCTTTTCAGTGTTATAAAATATTGCACTGGTGAGCTGCGATAATTTATGCATTTTACTTTTGTTGAATATATGAATTTTTATAATTGTGTCTGATATTCCAATAATTTTTGCTATAAATGCTGTACTACATTAATTCTAGTAAACATGAGCAAGGCATGTAAGGTATAAACATAGCAGTTGAATTTGTGGATCATGGGTAGGGAAAACATATATCTTGATTTGCTTGGAAAAGTTGCAGCTTATGTCTATTTTATAGGCATCTCATCCAATTTAGTATTTGTCCCATTGTTTTAAACTTTTAATAAGACTTTTTAAATAGTTTTAGTAGACCTCTACTTTGTACTTCTAGCTTCTGCCATAATCTCCTGTATATGTGTATGAAATGCATGAGGGGTGAACAGAGTTTTTAGTTTTACATGTGGTTAATTTTGAAAGAATTCTAGTGATAACTCTCCTTCTTTGATCAGTCTTTTCAGATGCAGTGTGAAATTATCCTCACTTTTCAGAAAGAGACTCTATGCACAAAACAGTTTTCAGACATGAGCAGGTCAGGGCAGCTAACTCCTTTAGGTTTTGCATGCAAGTGAGAGAAATATTCCCCTTATTGTCCTTTTTGAGCACCTGCTATACTAATCAGTTGGGCCATAATTATGGCTGTGGGAACAGTGGGAAAATTTTAGTTAGGTGAATATGAAATATGTAGGAGAAATAGAAACTGAAGAATCCTTCCATGGATAGTATTCAGAATGTTCTTGCTAAAGTTTCTTGTCATTATTGTATGAGGTAAATCTATAACCAATTCTTTACTTTGTGTTTGGTTTTAGTTACAATATTTTATGTACAATAAACTCTTTCAATAAGGTTCAACTCAGTGAAAACAAAAGTGCACATATATTGAATTGATAAGTGCTAAAGTACATTTCTTAAGCAGTTGATAAATGTGTAATTGTGCAAACTTTTATTGACATTTACAGATAGCGTACTGATAAACTCATCTCATGAACACCATTAGCTACTAATTTTTTTGAGAAAATATTTGCATCTATTTCAAATGTTAGTGTTCAGTTTAAGCAGATTGTGCCTATAGATGACCTTTTACCATATGCAGCTCTAGAAGTTGTGTTTATTTATCACACTTTGATGCATGACTTTTTAAAATGAACTCTTATTTAAGGATAATACACATACATTAATACAAGAGTACAAATATTATGTCTGTGTTCAGTGAATTTTCACAAACTGACTACTGTACTGTGTAGGTATAAGTTTTTTATTTTGTAGAGAAGGCATCATACCATGTGAAATCTATGTTTCTAAAGCATGATTTTCATTTAGACCAAATGATTACATTTCTAAATTCACTTTGTTTATTTTTCATCACAAGTTTTCTTATTCATGTTTGAAGGATAATGCAGTAGCTTTTAATGGGTTGGCTCCATTAAGAGACTAAGTCCTATAAAAAGTTAGATGGTACCAGTTACTTATCAGTTTCCTCAGATGCTTCAAATGTAAGTCATATCCATTTCATAGAATCATATAAAGCTACTTGATGTGTATTCTGTTGAAAGGGAAATATCTGATATATTGTAAGTGCCCTGGATACTTCAGAAAAAAGTATGAAAAGGTAACCTTGTTTTACAAGTAAATAGATAATTATTAATTTTGTTAAAGCATTATTTAAGAAGCCATCAAAATTAGGAGCTTTAGAGGTGATATGTACCTAAAATTAATAGTGATGACACATATTTGTGTCTTATAAATATACCTTTGTGCTAATCAATAGAGGTTTATGTTATCAAAATTTACATTTTTTTATTTCAGAATATAATGGGGGTACAAACATTGGGTTACATAAATTGCTTTTGTAATGTTTGAGTCAAAGTGTTCACATCACCCAGAGTGTGCATTGTACCCATTAGGTGTAAATTTACCCATCCTCCCCACCTGCTTGATTTCTGATGAATGTTATTTCCACACATGCACATAAGTGTTGATTGATTAGTTCCAATTTAATGGTGACTACATGTGGTGTTTGTTTTTCCGTTCTTGTGATACTTCACTTAGAAGAACAGCCTCTAGTTCCATTCTGGTTAATACAAGAGATATTAGTTCAACATTTTTTATAGCTAAGTAGTACTCCATGGTATACATATACCACATTTTATTAATCCACTCATGTATTGATAGGCACTTGGGTCGATTCACATCTTTGCAGTTGTGAATTGTACTGCTATAAACATTCTAGTGCAGATGTCTTTATTATAAAATGCCTTTTTTTCCTTTGGGTAGATGCCTAGTAGTGGGCCTGCTGGATCAAATGGTAGTTCTATTTGTAGCTCTTTGAGGTATCTCCATATTACTTTCCACAGAGGTTGTATTAGTTTGCAGTCCCATCAACAGTGTATGAGTGAGTGTTCCTATCTATCTCTTCGCATCCACGCCAACATTTATTGTTTTGGGACTTTTTGATAAAGGCCATTCTCACTGGAGTTAAGTGATATCTCATTGTGGTTCTGATTTGCATTTCCCTGATGATAAAGATGTTGAGCATTTTTTCATATGTTTGTTAGCCATTAGTCTATCTTCTTTTGAAAAGTTTCTGTTCATGTCTTTTGCCCACTTTTTAATGGAGTTTGATTTTTTTTTGTCAATTTACTGAGTTCTTTGTAGATTCTATTTGCTCTTTATCAGATGTATAGCATGCAAATATTTTCTACCATTCTGTGTGTTGCCTATTCACTCTAATGATTGTTTCCTTGGATGTGGAGAAGCTTTTTAATTTGATCAGGTCTCATTTATTTATTTTCATTGATGCTGTGATTGCTTTGGGGGTCTTCTTCATAAATTCTTCACCTCAGCCAATGTCTATAAGAGTTTTTGCAACATTTTCTTCTAGAATTCTCATGGTTTCATGCCTTAGGTTTAAGTCTATTATCCATCATGAGTTGATTTTTTTGAGTGGTGAGAAGTGCAGTTTCTGTTTCAGTCTTCTACATGTGGCTATCCAATATTTTGAGCACAACTTATTGGATAGGGATTCTTTACCCCGTGTATGTTTTTTCAGCTTTGTCAAAGATCAGATGGCAATATGAGGGTGGTTTTATGTCCGGGTTCTCAGTTTTGATCCATTGATCTATGTCTCTGTTCTTGTGCCAGTAGCATGCTACTTTGTTTACAATAGCCTTGTAGTATAGCTTGAAGTCTGGTAAATTAATGCCTCCCAATTTGTTCTTTTTGTTTAAGGTTGCTTTGGCTCTATGGGGTCTTCTCTGGTTCCATACAAAGTGTAGAATTATTTTTTCTAGATCTTGAAAAATGATGTTGGTATTTTAATAAGTATTGCTTTGAATTTGTAGATCACTTTGGATAGTATATGTGGGGGGCAGGGCTGCGAGGAGATCAGCTGCTTCTCCCTGTGAAACCAGGTCCCTTAGATAGTTGTCGCCACAGAGGATAAGAAATTGATAGGAAATAGAATAAAAGAATACACAGAGACTAAGGTATAGTTTTATAGGTTTATATAAAGAAATTTAGATAAAGCAGGGGTACTCAGGAGTCTATACCACATCTCCATCAGTAGTGCAGCATTAAGGTTAGATTCACATAGGATTTTATAATCACAGATATCAATTACCAGTTACCATAGTAACAGATTTACATATCAGGTAATGCAGTTGCTAGTTTTGGTTAGTGTTAAAGGCCTTTTCGAAGGACTGCTAACAAATTCTAACGTATCTAGATGAACAAACAGTTACAAAGTCTTTCAAGGACTAACTTCTAAGTTCTAAAAGATAGTTATCAATTAACAGATGAACAACACAGAAGTATAGTGGCTCTATATTTCTTTGATCTAGTTATTGTGGACTTAAGGCAGACAGTCAGGAGAGAGCAGGAAGCCCACCTCTACAAAACAAATTGTTCATAACCACAGGGGTGCGTTGCTTGCCTAGGGAACTCATTGTCTCCGGCTCCCGTCCTGTGAGCCAGATATACCTGTCTTGTCTTTCAAGAACAGGAAGGCCTCACAGACCTGAGATAACCGAGAAGCCCTCCTGGAATGCATCCCTACTGGAGCTTTGAGAACCCTCCTAAGGCGAAGCAGCCCTTGATAGGCAAACTAATGAGTTCACATATTCCCTCAGGGAAAAACCCTGCAAACTCCTGTTTCTGTCTTTAATAGAGCAATATTGAGCAACACAATAAAATAATGATCTTATGATCCACATCTCATTAATTCCTCAATCATATTCCTCAACATCTATATACATTTTTACAATGTTGATTCTACCGATCCATGAGTATGGTATGTTTCTGTCTTTTTACATCCTCTGCTATTTGCTTCCTCAGTGTTTCATAGTTCTCCCTGTAGAGCTCTTTCGCTTCCTTAGTTAAATATATTCCTAGGTATTTTATTTTCTTTGTTGCTATCGTAAAAGTATTGAGTCTTTGATTTGGTTC
>CAUYRT010026534.1:0-11082 GCA_963574885.1 Lepilemur ruficaudatus
TTATGATATTTTCATATTTGCTGTCTTCACCCAGTTTTTTCCCTGATGCACATAAATTACAATCATAATAGAAGTGTATTTTATTCTCATTTTTTACCTAATTTTATATCATAACAATTTTCCTAAGATGCAACATAGCCCTCACTATTATAATTATGTATTAGAATTCCATTTAATAAATATATTTTTTTCTTCCTTTTCTGAGGATTCCTTCCCTTTTCTGAGGATTCCTTCCCATAGTGGTCCAAATCTCTATCCCCAGCATAGATATCTGTGTCTAATCTCAGATGTGTATTTTTGCCTACTCAGCATCTCCACCTGGTCATACAGACCTCTCAATTACAACAGCTCTCAAAGCAAAACTTTTGTGACCTTTGTAGTACTTTTTTTTTTCTCCTTGTACATTTTGTTTCTCAATGAATGATCCAAGACAGTTGTCCAAGTCAGAAACCTAGAAATCATTCTAGGATCCTTTCTCATCTTCACCTTGTCTCCTCCACCTATCTCAGTGAACTTGGCTTTCTAACACTTCTTGAAACCCTTAAATATTCTCCATTCACACAACACTTCGCTTATTCAGCCCTCATGATTCCTTATTTATGTTCTACAGATGATTTCCTTCTTCTCTTGGATGAGTTTCTGTCCCAAGGTCAGTTCCCTATATTGTAAATGCTGAAGCAATACTCCTATGGGCTCTGAAACACATGGACAAATAGCTTTCTAGAAGGACTGTACAAATTTGCATTACAAATATCAATAGAAGACATGGCAATTTTACTGCAACATTGCCAGTTCATGCTATCATTACTTTCGGTTTTGGAACATAAAAATATACAGAATCATGGAATTTGCTCTATTTGTATTCTACTCTCTTGCAGATGGTTCATTATAATTTTGCTGATATAAAGGGCCCACTTTCGATTGCTTTCTTCCTAATCTCTCTTCTCACTCCAAGTCCTCAGCAGCCTTGATCACCTAGGTAGCCCTATCATCCACAGTTGTTTTTTGCTTTTGGTGAACATCATGATTAATTCCTTATGGAATAATTAAATACTTTATTAGTTGAAACACAAAATTAGAATGTCATCTCTGCCACATAATAAACACAATGTGTAAGTAGACCTCTGCCTTTAGCAAATTGCAAACTGTGAATAAGCTAGGCTATCTTACCAGTTTTGAAGGATGAACAAAGAAAGTGGTATGAAATGTGTTGACAAGATGAAAATGGCCACTTAAACTTTAGACGTGCCCTGCCAAGGTGAAAAGAGAATTGCTAATTGACCCTGAAAACTATAAATGTTTTCATATTCTTTTCTGTTAAAGGATATGTCTTTACTGATGGCCTTTTTTTACTATGGAACAGGTCAGGAAGCTGTATCTATGCACATTTATTAACAATAAAATTTTTCTGTATATTTCCTAAGGTATTTTTATTATTTGCATGTGTCCATGCATGGAGCTGGCTACTTTATAGCCTAAAACAAGAAATGCAATCAGCAGTTTGGTACCCAATGCCATGATATAACTCATAAAATAATAGCTGTTCTATTTTTAGAGTTTAAAAGGAAATTCATTTCTAAGTGGCTATAGACCCACATAGGAAAAATGAATATTTTTTAGTATTTCTCCAAAATAAACCACAGAGAAATCTGACTGATTTCTTAGTAGTAATGCTGGTGCTAGCTAAACTCAATGGCCTATGCCTAGTACAATGTCAGACACATAATGATCATTCAATATATACTTGAAGGTGCATAAATGAATGCCCTGCTCTTAGAAAAAGACAAGAGGTGAGGATTATCTAAAAATGGGAGGCATCACAAGTTACTCTTACTTAGGCACAATAAACTTTCCTTCTGCCAATTTAGCTACTCCAAGATTTTCTACAAGACAGAGATTTTTGCAAAAGCTACAAGAATGGGTATTTAGAAAAAACTAGGGTATGTAGAAGAATTTCTGAGAAACAAGAAATAGTTTTCAATGTCTTCACTTAGAACTTTATTCATGGTGTGTGACAATATTTTTTGATGTTTCTTTTCCAAAAATACCACTGTTGTCTTTTAATAGATTTTGGAACTGCCTTGATTTCCATGTGATGTATTCTGTGAACACAACTAGTCCCTGCAAGAATATGAATTCAACCTACATGCATGGTTAAGACATTAATGTGTTCATGTATTTACTGTTTTAACATCTATTGGACAACAATAATGACCTAATTGTAACCCAATATCTTCTTTGCATTCTTAAATAGTCTAAGGTATTTGACATTGTTGATCATTTCTTTTCAGAAATGCTATGAATAGCTTTTATAACATTGCTCCTCTTCCTCTGACTTTTTTTCCTTACCCTTAAAAAGTCCCTCTCCTTAGTCTTCTGCTATATGCCACCCTATAAGTTCTTCCTAGATGATTTGATCAACCCTGCTATGGTTTAGATCACCCTAATGCTTAGATCATCATCTTCTGGCCTCAATATATCTGAATGAAATGTATTATTTTGCCCATTAAAAACTGATCTCACTTTATTCTCCCCATCTCAGTTAAAAGCATTATCACTGATACAGTTGCCAAAGTCAGAACCACAGCATCTTTATCCATTCCTCCCCTTCCCAGTTGGCCTCAGCATATTGGTCTCTGGGTCTTACTGATCCTCATCCCTAACATTTGTCTCCACTTCTACTCTCAAAGCTCTAATCCATGTCCTCTTCAACTCTCACGCAGCCAATTGCAATATCTACTTTGACAGAACTCTCTTCCTATAAGCATTCTATTTTATTAATGGTTGGCTATGTGCCCACCTATAACAACCACAATTTCCAGCATCACTTGGGTACCACGAACCCATGAGCATGTTACAATGTGGGGCTGATGACATGTAAGTGGAAAGCTCTTGAACAAGGACAAATTCAGCTGGTACTTTTCTTTTGCCCTTCAGCCTTCCTATTCTTTCTGCCTGGAATGCAAATGTACAATGCTAAATGTGGAGCAGCTCTCTGCAACCACAAGGCAAAGGCATGAAGATAAAAGGCATACACCAAGGATAGACGAGTGCTAAATCTCTAATGATAGAATCACCATACTGAATCTGGACTGTGTACCTTCATTCTCCTTATGCTATGGGGGGAAATAGTTGAGGTCACAATTTAGCCATTATTTCTGTTACTAGCAAATGAATGCAAGGAGAAGGATACATCCTCCTAGACTGTCTACCTGCATCTAGCTTTCCTCCTCCTCTGTGATTAACAGTTCTTTGCCAGAATTGACTTTCCAAGATATACCTCTGGCCACATATTTCCTCTACCTATAAACCTCTTCTTCATTCCCATCACTTTTATAACAAGCTTATTACTCTGGCTTTTATGCAAGACCCTTCAGAATAACAACTTGAGTCTGCATTTCAGGTTATGTGACTTACTCTTCCCATACATGCAAGCACTGTACTTCTAAGTGATCAGAAAATGTCATGCACTTCAACAACTTTCTGCCATTGCCATGCTCTTTCCTCTTCCAGGTAAATCTTTTCTTGCCATCTCTGCTAAATAAACTTCCACTCATCCTTCAGAGTCAAGCTCAAATATCACCTTTCCTCTGAGCCTTTTCCAAACTTGGGGGAGATTTAACATCCTCATTTTTGTCTAAGAGTACTTTATTTATAGCACTATTGCATAGCAATTAAGAGCATATATTTGGAACTGCCTGGATTCAGGCTCTATGGGTTGGAGGCTAAGTGATCTTGAGCATAGTGCATCAATACTCCCATCTATGAAATGATGCTAACTTTAACACTTACCTCATAGGGTCTTTGAAGGATTAAATGAGTTAAGACATGTGAAGTTATTAGAGGAAAAATCTGACATGCAGAAAGTACTCGTTGACCATCAGATATTATTATTAGCTATTATGCTCATATTATCTCTTTTTTAAGCAAGGCCGATTGCTTCAGAAACATATTATTATATTATCTTTGTGTGGTGTGTGTGTGTATACCTGTCTTTCCTTCCCTGGAGGACTTGGAGGTAGGCAATAGATCTTCCATTTCTTATTCTCAGTGTCAAGAATAGTGTCTGCCAAAAAATACATATCTGAAAAATGTTGGACCAAATCAAATTAGACTGAGTAACTAGTATGTATAAATCCCATTCAGTGTTTAATATTAGGCTACTAACATTCATTTTAATACATGTTATATATGTTAAATGAGATAACTACTACCAATCCCCATCAAATCCAAATAATTATTGGAAAGAAAACCACTGAGAGGAGCAACTATCTCCGAGGAAGTCTGAGTAGCTTTAGGTTGCCAAGCAAGTTCCCATGAAGTAGAAAGGATATAGGGAAGAACTAAAAAATGTTAGAAGAGAGGAAATGGTGTTATTGCTATCCCTTCAACACAGTTCTAAATTCAGAGAATAATTCCTGACTTTTTAAGGTATGTAGTTAATCCCATCTTTCCCCACTTTGTGTAGCTCCACGCTATCAGATGCTACCCATTCTAGCCTACTTCCCCCTTTAAATATGTATCAATGCCCTTAAATATGTCTGGCACTATTCTAGGCACCTGGAATATAAAGATTAATAAGATCCTCAAGGCTGGGAAGAGAAGCCAAGGGCACAGAATGCTTTATAGAGTGATGAATATCATTCTATTTCCCCAGGGCATGATTGTGTCAAAGGAAATTATGGGCATTGGATTTTGAGACCACATCCAGCATTTTATTCTTCTCAGATATGGAAAAACTATGCAAGAAGGAAAGTATAGAATGAAATTAGGAAAGGAAGAAAGCACATTTTTATAAACTTGACTATGGCCCAGCAATATTTTATTTCAAATGGAAGGCAATGGAAATGGGCAAAATACATAATGCCTCACAAAGAGAAATTTTATAGGAACCCTGCATAGTTTTCTCGCAAATTGCCTCCTCCTCCCAAATTAAATAATACATATATATATATTACTAAAAGAACTGAAGAAATCCTGGCAGGGTAATTAATGAATGACAGATCAGTCACCCATGTGAAAAAATAAAATGTGGCAAGGATTCACTGCTTTGTCAAGAATTTTGAGGTTTTTAAACTGGAAGCAATTTGTACAATGACTATTTTGACCGTACAACTTCCTAATCTCAGTTCCCATAAAGTCTGGGTGGGGGCCAATTGGAATGGTTCATCTCAGCTGCACAGATATCGTTCACAGAGGAAATAAAAGGATTTTAAACACTGGAGTCATTTCCTTTGGTTCTCAGCTCTTTGAGGGAAAAAAAAAAATTCCTTTTGGTCGGTGATATCTCCAGCTCAATTCCTGCAGCCTAGCTTAGAAAAATAACAATATCTGTTTCCTGAAACGTTTTCCAATCAGACAAGTACGGTTTTCAACTCAAAACATTTAAGTCCAATAAAAGATTTTGCTTTGCCAGAGGGTTCTAAGAAGACTAACACCTTTTTAAGGTTCAGACTGCTCTCTAACGAGTTACATAAAAACCCGCAACCAGTGTAAATGTCAAATGCGAAAGGATGTGTTCAGGAGAGAGACCTGTATAATCAAATCTCTAGCCGCTGCTTTGGAACTGCTGCTAAGGGGTCTTGCTGAAAATAATAGGGCCCATTTATGACACACAGCACAAATGGTAATAGCAACTTACCTCTCAAGTGGAACTTTAGCAGCTTTGGAATGGTTACCTGAATGTGGTAAGAGCAGAAAAGCAGCACTTTCCAAATATATCCTCCAGCTAAGGACTTTTGGAACTGCTATACGATTATAAAGAAAAGATGGATTGTCGGAATTCTCCTCTGCTCATGTGTATGCATTCTAAATGCCAGAGCTGGAAGCCTAGTGCACACAGTACTGTTCACATGCCACAGAATCTGAAATATTAGAAGGCCTTTGTCCTAGATTGATTTAAAAGGAGCAGGAAGTTCTACCACCACTGCTTTCGTCTTTACTAATATTTTCCCTGAAAAGTCCTTGGTGTTAATTCTGAAGTCTTTGGATCAAAAGGGAACCATAAAGCAGACTAAATCAAATATCAAGTGGAAAATGTAAATAAATGGATTTTCATTTATATTTTGATATCAAATCTTAAAGTTTTATTAAGACTATTTAAGTTACATGTTTCAGGAACATTTGTGAATAGTTATACATTTTAATTATTAAATTTAAGAAGTATTCATGCAATATTTACAGTGTCTAGATACTAATTTAATTCAGACTGTATTAATAATATCAGGTGAATCAAACTTTGCTCATTGCATTCATCACCTGCTGCAGCTAAAGAATAAATTACACTTTTTACCCTTTTCAAATGCTCAAATCCAAAATTTAGAAATCTATGATGTCTTTATTTACTAAACTAGCCTAACATAAAAATGACAGAGCAATCCTCCACTTGCTAAATAATCCTAACTATCTGATGAAAATAAGGAAGACAACCTTTCCATGGTGTGTGGACTTTCCCATTTTTTCTTTCTCTTGCTTTTACTTTAGCAAATCTGAAAGTATAGTTACAAATGATAAAAAAAAGGAGGCTTTTGCTAAATATATGAAAAACATCTAATGTTTCTGAAACCACAAAGGGAAAAATATTAATACCATAACATAAGTATTTTAATTGCACACAAATTTAAACCAAATGTTACTGGAAAGGCTTGCCTTTTACTTTCCAACTTCTGCTCTTCAAGGAATTCCAAACCCAGGCGCATAGTGTCAGCAAAGTGACTCTGAACATGAACAGAAATGAAATTTCTGTTTTCAGTTAGTCTTGTGACACATATGTTTTCATTCTTTCTGAAGACACAATTGTATCCTTCAACTTTAAAGTCATGATGTGAAAATCCATTTTGTTATTATTCTTATAAATGGTGAAGTGATTAATATCCTCCAAATAAAGGCAAAAAGGGTGTTATTCTTTATATATGATGGTTCTATGAGTAAGGTCCATAATTTTAATTTTTTTGTGATTAATGATTCAAATTCTTCTGCCTAGTTCCTCTTTATTACTTACAGCAGACATTGGCAAAGCGTTGGGCTGAATTGAAGTCATTTGACATGAGGTAGAGTCAGTAGACCAAACATAGTGAATCACGGAGGCACTATCAACTTTCAGGAGAGAGTAAAAACTGTTCTTTGCATATTTTATATACTAAATATTTAAGTTACATAAAATGCTCATGCATAGAACTAGTTGGATGCTGTCATCTGTTCACACGCATTATTAGGTTCACTGTTAAATTTGAGAGTCAAATTTATTTTTAGAAAATTAGTCTAGAAATCAATTTTGACTTTTATCAACTCTTCTGTTGAATATTTTTCTGCTTTGTCATTACCCAAAGAAAAACGCAAATCTTTTCATAGTGAAATATTTGTAAAACATGCAGAACAGATCTTAGCACACAGTGGGCACTCAATAAATTAAGATTTTATGCTAGAAAAATGCATGGCATCTGTTAAAATGTTATAGGAAAAATATGCTAACATAACTAATACGATGCTGGAAATAATCAACAATATTACAGGTTGAGCAACCCTAATCCAAAAATCCAAAATTAAAAATACTCCAAAATCTAAAACTTTTTGAGTTGCTGCCATGATGTTCAAAGGTCATGCTCAAAGGAAATGTTCATTGGAACATTTTGAATTTCAGATTTTCAGATTAGAAATACTTAATAGGAATGCAAATATTCCAAGATGTGAAATAATCTAAAATCTGAAACATGTCTGGCCACAAGCATTTTAGATAAGGGATACTAAATCTGCATTAAGTGGTAAATTATTTGACATAGGCAATAAAAGTCCGTAGAAAAAGGACTTTACAAAGACCTATAGTAGACAGGGAAGTCTCCATAAAGTTAGGTAGAATTTGAATTTGCCTAATAATCTAAATCAGGTTTAGAAGGGAAAAAGGCTTCAGAAAGGGGTATTCTGGGGAATATATATGAGCTGAGTAAAGACCCACGGGTGGTATAAGCATAGTGTGTTGGGAGAATAAAGTGACCAGCCTGCTTAGTGTCAAAGGTACATGTTGGAACAGAATGAAAAAATACGGTGGGTTGATCCCTGTTATGAATGCCCTTTAAAGCCATATTGAGGAATTCAGACTGGATAAAGAATGAAATAACAAGTCACGGACAAGTTTTAAATAGGCAAATAATGGGACTAAAGCAGTGTTTAATGAAGGAACGTATCTGCAAAAGAACCCTGAGCCCATATGTCCTTAACAAGAATGTGTGCTTACTACAGCTCTGTGATAACTGGTTGCAATTTTATCCTAGTTTCTAATCACAACCAAAATCACACGTGTGATCATTTCTTGGCACCACATCCATGAATCAAGAGTCTAAAATGTGGTTAAACCATTCATTATTTTATTCTTCCAGACACGTATTAGGTAACTACTTCATGTGTCAAGCATGTGCTAAGCACAAGTGAACAAGAAATGAATAAAATACAGTCTTATAATTTTCTGTCTGAAGAGGTATACAATTTTCACTCTTGATAAGCCCATGGACTAAGTGGAACATGAAAAAGAAAAATCACTGACTATATCCAGTTTGCCATATGCTGGCTACGCTTTGTGAGAATACAGAGTTGTACTAAGTGATGTAGAAGAAACTAGGGCAACTTGGGCTGGAATGGAGGAACAGGGGAAGCTTTAGAGAACTCATAAGCTGAATCCTGCAAGTCAAGCAAGAGCACAAAGACAGCACAGAAGAGGGATGGCTTGTAAGAGATTAAGTTGTCAGGCTTTAAAACAAGGCAGACCTGAATTTATGTCCCAGATCTGCCATTTCATGTCATGGCAACTTGGGCAAGTTCCTTACCTCTCTCACCTATAAAATGAAGATGATAATTGTACCAATTTGGAAAAAAAAAAACTGCACTAATTATATGAAACTCTTAGCATAAGAGTTTTGTGTACCATAATAAATGCTTAATAAATACCAGACATTATTAGTAAATGTGGCCGGTGAGGAGGAGTTGTAATGTTTCACAAAGAGCAAAGGGAATAGGCACCAAAGTATTTTTGCAAATGGCATGTATATAATTGAGTACGGTTGGATAGGTGGAAAGAGATAAGAATCGATCAGGGCCATGACTATGGCCATGTTGGTCCTCATTGTGTAATTCTAGTAGTTCGATTCACATGGACTATTATGCAACTATCCCCCCACGCCCAGAGTTGTGAATGACTCATATTATGCAAACAGTGCAGTAGCTCTGCTGTAAGAGAGGAGAGGACACAACAGATCATGAGAGACCTTACATTTTATGACAAGTAGTTAGAAGTTGATCATTTTTGACATTTTATTCCGTATATTAGAGATCCAAAAATTTACATATATAATTTAATTTTAATGACAACATACATCTTTAACCTTTCTCATTATTGAATAAATAAGTGTTATTTTCTAGTTGCATTTCAATACTGTTAAGTTATGCTGACACTATCCTAGTCATTATTATTGTTTCTCTAGATAGCACAATTATTTTTAAAAAAAAAATAATATAATGGACATTCAAAATCAATATCTCACCAACAAAGAATCCTTGTAATCACTGCTCTATGATTCTTATTCCTTCAAGTCCTTAGCCTTCTGAATGTATTATTTTTACAGAATTGAGGTCAGATCATATATAAAATTTGGTAATTTGCTTTTTTTGCTATCTTTTTATAGGTTAATTGAGAAATATCATTAGCCCTTATTTTGTTCTGGGTCTTAGTTTTGTAGATATGGTAAAATATGGTCCCTCCCTCAAAGAAGTCACAGTCCAGAGAAGGAGACAGACATGTCAACCAATTATTACACATATCAAGCAAAAATATCTTCAGAAGTCATCATACATCATGTTTTGACCTAGTTATAGTATAGCATACACAGAGTTTTTTCCCTACTTAACACTATCTGCAGCTAGTTTTTCATGCTGCCTCAGAGTCTTAACAATTATCTTTGCTGTAATTATAAAATATTGCATTATTTTAACCAGTGATTAGCCATTCCCTATTTGCACAAAATTAGGTTTCAGCAATATAAAACAATGATTACATTCACATATATTTTTCCCATGCCTAAAATATGATTTATTTAGCAAAGAAATATATATATATATACATACATATATATATGAAACTGAGTGTAGTTGCTTAGAGGGTGTGAAAAGTTTAGTGACTCCTGAAATGTAGTCATAAGGAAAAAAATCCCAAAGCTTGTTTTTAAATAAAGCTGAATAGAAAAGGGCCATTCCAATGTTACACTTCAAGTAACAAGAAAAAGAAGAACAAACTAAGCCCAAAGTTAGTAGAATAAAGGAAATAAGAAAGATCAAAGCAAAAAGAAATGAAATAGAAATTAGAAAAACAATACAAAAGATCAACAAAGCCAAGAGTTGGTTTTTTGAAAAGATAAACAAAATTGGCAAACCTATAGCTAGACTAACAAAGAAATAAAGAGAGAAGACTCAAATAATATCAGAAATGAAAGAGGAGACATTACAGTTCATACCACAGAAATGTGAAGGATCATAAGAGACTACTATGAGCAATTATACATCAACAAACTGAACAACCTAGAAGAAATGGATAAATTTATAGATATATAAAACCTACCAAGTCTGAATCTTGAAGAAATGGAAACTCCAAACTGACCAATAACAAGTAAGGAGATTGAAACAGTAACAAAATATCTCCCTTCAAAGAAAAACCCAGGGCCCAATGGATGCACTGCTTAATTTCACCAAACATTTAAAGAAGAACTAATACCACATCTTTTCAAATGCTTCAGAAAATTAAAGAAGAGGGAATACTTCCAAATGCATATTGCAAGGCCCGCATTACTCTGATGCCGAAGCCTAACAAGGGAACTTTAAGAAAGAAATGACTTTGATAAACAAAATGCTAATGTCCTCAACAAAATACTAACAAACTGAACTCAAAAGCACATTTGTGAGATCATTCACCTCGTTCAAGTGGGATTTATTCCAGTGATACGAACATAATTCAACATACACAAATCTATAAGTGAGATACACCACCTTAACAGAATGAAGGACAACAACAGTATGATCACCTCAATAGATGCATAAAAAGCA